>JAHPZR010056004.1:17500-23535 GCA_019787425.1 Platygyra sinensis | reverse complement strand
ATCTTCGGACATCTTCGGAAATATCTTGGAAAATGTTCGGGAACGTTCGTCTGGCCTTCGGAACAATTTTGGAAAATCTTCGGAAATCTTCGGAAGGTGGTCGGAAATCTTCGGAAAATCATCAAAAACGCCGTCATCAGTATGTTTATATAACAAAAAGAACATTACTCGTTAGCTCGAAGATAAATAGATTACTTCATAGAAAGTGTGAGGTACGGATTTTTATTCACGAGTTGTAAAACTTTGCAAAACGAACGAGTGAGCGCAGCGAACGAGTGAGTTTTCAAAGTTTTGCAACGAGTGAATAAAAATCCGTACAAAGCACTTAAGCTTTCTATGCTGTAATTTGTTTATTGTATGTATAGTGAGAATTAAACATATCCTTTAAATCAGTTTTATTTTTCCCCGATGACATAAGATTACATGCAGAACAGCAAAAATTCAAGACTGATGTAAATAACCGAACGTAATAAAAAAACAAATTCGCTTTCCCGTCTAGTAGCAGGCGGACAAAGAGCCTACACAACGTAAAATACAATACGGGGAATTCGTATTAAAACACAAAGTGTGAAATCTTTTCGCTTGTCCATGACGACGCTTCGCGGGGTGTCCCAAAAACTAAGACCTAAGACCTAAGATCTAAAACCTAAGACCTAAGACCCCCTCTGAATCTCAAAAAAACTAAGACCTAAGACCCCCTCTGAATCTCAAAAACTAAGACCTAAGATCCCCTCCGAATCTCAAAAACTAAGACCTAAGACCCCCTCCGAAACTCAAAAACTAAGACCTAAGACCCCCTCCGAATCTCAAAAACTAAGACCTTAGACCCCCTCCGAATCTCAGAAGCAAAGACTTAAGACCCCCTCCAAATCTCAAAAACTAAGACCTATTTTTCCTGAAATCAGCAATGGTGTAAGTTGGAGAGCAAACAAATTGTTTGGGTTTAGTGAATGGGCTTTCTCTCATTCGGATAGCTGCACGAAACATAACGCGCATCACGCGCATCAACCGGCGATGCGGCTGGTGAATTTTATCCGCTTCGGGAATAAAGACGTGACATGTGAGTTAATTCATCAGTGCTTACATTTAGTTTTACGCCAGCGAAACCATTAAAATTTAGTTGTGAATAAATGGAAATGTTTTTTCTTCGGATTTTTGCACTGTCTGATCTGATTACCACCGATTACGTTGATACGCGACTTTGGAAAACAAAACACCCGCGGAAACGTTTCCGAAATTTTCGTCAGTCTTGCGTGTTATCGACAGATCGCATCGAAATCCACCAATCACAGCCACTGGTGTGACCTTAAGAAATTCTTTACGTCATGCTAGCGGGCTGTGATTGGTGGATTTCGTTCCGATCTGTCGATAACACCCAAGACTGACGGAAATTTTGGAAATGTTTCCGCGAGTGTTTTGTTTTCCAAAGTCGCGTCTCAACGAAAACGGTGGTAAAGATTAAGCGGAAAATAAACACAAAATAAAAGGTAATCACTGACATGACTGAGATAATGTTTGCCGTTTCCATCTACCGTAAATGTCATGCTGAACCTGTCTATACTTCAACTAAATTTTAATGGCTTCACTATAGCATAAAACTAAATGTAAGTTATACTGATGCATTAACTCACATTTCACTTTTTTATTCTCGAAGCGGATAAAATTCACCGGCCGCATCGTCGATTGATGCGCGTTATTTTTAGCTCTGCTATCCGAACGGGAGAAAGCCCATGTACCAAAACCAAACAATTTGTTTGCTTTCCAACTCACACCATTGCTGATTCAAAGAAAAATAGGTCTTAGTTTTTGAGATTTGGAGGGAGTCTTAGTTCTTACTTTTTGAGATTCGGAGGGGGTCTTACGTCTTAGTGTTTGAGATTCAGAGGGGGTCTCAGGTCTTAGTTTTTGAGATTCAGAGGAGGTCTTGCGTCTTAGGTCTTAGATCTTAGGTCTTAGTTTTTGAGACACCCGTTGATCGAAATATATATCGGACTCCTGCGAATTTCAGAGGTTTTATTCCTTAATAACAACTATTTTACAGTTTTAATAAGTTAGCTAAGTGCGTTGAGCGTGTACAAAAGACGTGATGTCTAGTTATTCTCGGTATTCAAACACGTTCCTAGCTTCGATGCAAGAGATTTCACAAAAACGTTTGTTAGAGGTATAACAAAAACAAAATCACCCTTGCAGGGACGGTAATAGAGATTTCTATTACAAAGTAAAACTCATCATTACGGTACTTAAGCCCACTGGCCGCCCAAGGTTGTCCCATTAAGTTCGATTGTACCTTGTTGCCGTCAGTCTTCATGACAGGCGTCCATCCTCCATCTCCACACCCAAAATCTCCCATGTGACAGAGAACAGAAATTGGTTTTGAGTCAACGTGAAGCGTGACCAGCTGACTTACCCTCGATCTGTTGAATGTAAAAAAATGATACTGGTAAACAGAACACAGTGGCGGATCTAGGCCCAACACCCCCTATTTTCGGTGAAAAAAGAAGAAATGACTGAAGGAAGGAAAACCGACTGGGCAAGTTAATTATAGCCGGACCCCCTCCTTAGTATAGCTCAAGGTCTGGATCCGCCTCTGGAACATGACCGGAGTGATTTACAATTACCAAAGTATTGACACTGTGGCGCTGACCATAAAAGCAAATCCTCCAGAGCTTTGTTGGAGATCACATGGTACAAAACTAGATTTTTACCTTGAAGGATTCGAGCTCACGACCTCGGAATTAGCTCGCCGTTGCTATACCGACTGAGCGACAAGACCAGACGAAAGCAGATTGTGGTACAGTGCAAGCCGGCTGTGGCAGCGGAACTGCCACTCTGGCCTTGTAATGAGCCGTAAACGTAAGCTTAAAAACAACAACTCAGTTTATTCGAAGCATTCACAGAAATTTGTTTACACGCACTCCTGATTCCGATACCACTAACTCTCCTTACGATAGCTGATAGAAACGATGTAATGAACCAATAATGCGATAAGCCAATAGTGCGATAAGCCAATAGTGCGATAAGCCAATAGTGCGGTAACGAAAACTGTAAAAAAGCGACAAAACCTGGTGTTACAAAGTAGGCATGGCGCGAATACGAAGATACAATAAAGACAAGAACAAATCACTCTAAATGAATAAAGGGAAAAACTCACATCTGTGTCCTTGTGCGTTGCGAAACCTTGTAGAGTCCTTAATCCGTAAAAGTCGAGCCTTAATGTCATATACCGTGAAGAAACCTTAATATAATCGTTCTACTACACCTTCAGAGAGAACATTTGCAAAGTAAAGTGCGACTAGCGTGGTCATCCGGGACTCGACCCGGACCAGGACACCGGAAACGTCATACAAAACGCAAACGTCATACAAACAAATGTCATGCACAATGTCACGCACGGTTCTGCTGCAACACCGGCGATGTATTCACACGTGGTAATGAACTGACTGCGAACAGCCGAATTACTATGTGGTGCCACGTGGCACTGGAAACTGTCGAGTACATACGTACAGAATTGACTCTAACGTAATATAAAGTGCTGGAAAATAACCCGGGACTGCCACTAGCCCCTAGAACGGGAAATGCGCGTGAGACACTGCTTTTCAGCTTGATGCAGGGTGTCGATACTGTTCATTTGCTGTTGTGCTTTTAAAAATGCCCTTCCCCCAAGCAAACTGATTACTGACTTACTCGTATAGGTCGTAAAGTTCCTTGCAAGACTTTGGGAGAGCTGGAAGAGTTAAACAGGAAATAAAAAAGTCTCAGCGTATTTTGGAAAGAGCAGATAATGCCATATACCTATTTCAAAGACGTTTAGCCATTCCTTTTGAACAGTGCTGTATCAAAAAAAAAAACTGTTTTAGAAATTTTGCAGTCAACTGTAAAAATTCACGAGCAAATGGAGTTCATTAGAATTTAAGGGTCTTTACTTAAACTTCAACATAAAATTAAACAACAACAAAAAAGCAGCCAAAAATTAAACTATGTGCTAGCTAGAATAAATGGACATGAGTCACAATAAAAACTGAAATATGCCACTTACTGCCACGTCTAAAGTCACAGAGGAGTAAATAAAAAATAAATTGATATAATCACAACGCCATATTAGCCATCGCCGGAGGAAGCAGCATCAGTGTTAGATTGTTTTCATGAGGGTCCTCCATCCTCGTCGAATTGAAATTTGGAGATGTTGGTTTTCAGCGTACATGTAGGTAGGAAAACCGGAGAACCCGGAGAAAAACCATCGCAGCAAGGCGAGAGCCAACAGGAAATTCAACCCACATGTGGCACAGGGCCAGAATAGAATCCGCCGGACCAAATTGGTTAGCCGGACGGGAGTATCAGGCTTTTCTTACACTTTTCACTACCCTCTTGCTGAGGAAGGCCTCACACTCAGGTTAACATTGGTGGGAGACGAGCGCTCTCATCACTGCGCCATCTCTGCTCCCTCGTTTTCTCAGTGGTGTGGCATATTGTGGTGATCAGAAGTTAAAGTCTGTATGTTCGACTGGTGTTGACATCACGGTCATACATAATTAGATGAATAAGAATTTATAATATATAGATTTAGGCCTGCCTTAAAGCGTAGCTTCTTAGCCGGGGTGTTCAGTGCCCGATAGAGCTAACCCAAGAAAAGGTAGAATGTTGATTTGAGTTTTGTAACTTTGCGGTGAGGTTTTCTATTTACTGTTTGAGTTTCTGTTTTGAGTTTTATAATCACCATATACTCAAAACAAAGGAGCAAAAAAACATTTGTACAGGAGAAAAAGTTACAATTCGAATAAGCTTTAATCCTAGGCTAGTGTTTACCGGCTTCCGAACAGTCCTGCCCTGTTTTCAACAAGTTAACCTGACATGAGCCCGCGATCCATTCAAAAACCAGCACTTGGTCAGCGGTCAACTTCAAAAAAGCATGTGACTTCGATGAGCTGTACACTTGAGCCCGCGATATAGTCTCGTGATACTGGTCAGCAGAGACCTTGTTTTGACAGCTGTCAATTGATCATAACATGGATGCCCAATATAAAAGAAGTACACGGTAAACCAAGGCTGCATGTCTCTGAGCCTTACCACGAGACGCCCTTCCTCCACCCCCAGAGTCCTGTACGGACGGCGTTCGGTCGTACGCTGACGTCATAACCAAATTTTCTCGGCTTGATGAGTTACCAATTTTTCTTAAGTATGGGGCTTCGCTGCGCGCGCTAAAGCTCCGCTATTAAGCAATGCAAAACTAAAATCTCACAAACTCTTACTCCCTTGTTTTGACAAGATAAAATTAACAATTTACGTATTAGTTAATCAATCATTAATTTTAACTTCATGTTACCTTTATGACAGTTTGTTCCTGTGAATCCAGGGCGACAAATACAACGAAAACCTTTACTGGTGAATCCAGCTTGACAGGTTCCATTGTTCAAACATGGACTGCTACTACAGGGATTCTGTTAAGAGAAAACAAACAGAAAAAGAACAGAGGTTTTATAGGCAAATTGCTCTTACCCTTAGAATACCGGGATTTTCATTTGTAAGACTGTTTTTTACACATTTCAATTCCACAGTATTCGGATCATGTATGACATATTTTACGATAACTGCAAAATTCACGCGCGCTCATTGGTTTAATTTTATTGTCCATATGCGGATAGGAACATAAATTTGAAATTCATGCGCCGCGTCAGCGAGCGAGAGCGGGCAATTCGACAATTTGTTATCGTAAAAAACAAATTGATGTCAGTTTTTAATTCGTCTGTCCTGTTATTGACAATGAATTTCGTCATAACATTGTCAAAGTAGTCTGCGGATCCACTCGGCTATCGCCTCGTCGATCCACAGCTACTTTGACAATGTTATGACGAAATTCATGATCAATAACAGGACAGACGCATAAAAAAACTGACGTCAATTTGTTAATTTTACCTCGATAGCAAAATAGGTGAAAGTTGGTTCATTTTGAAGATGAGATGAAAACTGGTTGTCTGCTGTAGCGTTGTTCAACTCGCATTTGTGTTTTCCTCTCTCCAAAGGTCCTAAATTAATGGACA
>JAHPZR010056004.1:0-5000 GCA_019787425.1 Platygyra sinensis | reverse complement strand
CCGTCCCCCCAAGTCCGAAAATGCCCATACGCCTATGCGCTCTCTTGAAAATTTGTTTCATTCCACGTCATTGCACCAGAATGTAACCCATGGCTTTGATGTGCTTGTCCCCATTATCTGGGCTGAACGTTGCCTCGTTTCCACACGTGTTGTTGTCATCGTGTTTCCCTCCCGTTCCAAACCCGATTCTGGAGTCACAGTTATTGCAGTCGGCTCCACACATCACAAAATCTTCCGATATTTCTTGAGCGGATGACAGTGTCGTACAAAACGACAAACGAAAACGAATGTCACGTTTGTCACGCCATGTGGTCATACATGAACTTGTAACTTTAGCGCTGACTGAAAGGACAGTGGTCATCTGTCTCCCCAGCCTTCAACAGAGATAGAAGGCTTGGTTTCTTAGGTTTCTTTTGATACCAAACATTCCGGAATTTGCTGAAAAAAATGCCAGTTTTTGCCCAAGAATACGACGTGTAGTTCTCGGATCAACACAGATGAGACGCTCGCGTGACATTTGATATCTTTGCTTTCGGTAGACCTGGTTTGCGCTTCTCTGAACTGTTTTTGAAGGCAATTAGCAGGGCGAAGAAATCAGCAGCGAAGGTGAAAATTGGTCAAATAGTACACCATACGGTGCTTTTCCTCAAGCGATCGCGGCACTTGGAATATCCCGCTTATGTAATCTGCTGTGGCGGATCAAAATCTGTTTGGGATGCATTCAAGCCTCCGTAATATAGAGCATTGTATGAGCCAATCTTCGAAAACAAACATCGATGAAAAGCAGGGCCAGTAACATTTGTTGATGAAAAGCAACTAATCAGAATAGCAAAGGAAACTTTCAAGAACTCAACCGGATCGCGGCACTTGTTCCCGGTACGCCAGAACTTGCTCTATTTTATTTTGTTTTATTTCTCCCATACAGTTCCTTTGAGCGTTTGGCGGTCATATTTTTAAGAAACCCGGCGCGTGCGCCGTTGCGATGACCGCGATTTCTGGCCATGGGTACAGGAGGACTCTTTGATAACTCTAACACGTGTGGAAACGAAGCAACACACTCACCAGATAATGGAGACAAACACATCAAAGCCATGGGCTATATTTTAGTGCAGTGATAATGAAAGTGTAATATAACACTTTCAACAAAGGGCCTTAGATTAAATTTATAAGCTATGCTAGATGTGACTTTTATAAAATAGTGGAGAATCCAAAGTAATTAAACGCCCCTTAAGGTTTTTACTTTAATTAATAATAATAATTAATACTTATCCCGCTTTTCATTTTCAGGAGTTTTATACATGCCAAAAATACCAAAAAGCCGATGGTTTTAAAGCTCTCTCTTCCGCTTTTATGCGGTATATTTGCTAATTCGTGTGAAAATTTTAGACAAAGTCGAGGAGGCAGCGTAGTCGAG
This sequence comes from Platygyra sinensis, assembly GCA_019787425.1. Taxonomy (NCBI): domain Eukaryota; kingdom Metazoa; phylum Cnidaria; class Anthozoa; order Scleractinia; family Merulinidae; genus Platygyra; species Platygyra sinensis. Next base: position 3,586 of record JAHPZR010056004.1, on the reverse strand, counting down.
TAGTCTGGGCGCCGCACCTGAAATCCAGAGGTCGCTGCCTCAAGTCCCGCTCTGATCGCCCGCTAAGCTGGAGTTGTTTTCTCGGTAGACACAAGATCAACTCCTCTGTCATTCTTGTAAATAGCCATCTTGTCCGTCTCCCACCATTTGGGATGTTTAAGCCTAATCTGTTTAGTTGATATATTTAGTGATTCTTTCAGTTACATACCTGTGAACTAGTGAAGTCTAGCTAGACACACTGACCATTATAAGCAACAGTATTTGCACATTTCCTTTTTTCTGGGAGAGGGGGGACAGGAAAGATTATACGCACAGGCTAAAATAAAGCAAGGCACAATGTTCAAGGTATATATCTTAACACGTTCTGCTGTAGTCACTGTTGTAGTAATTGCAGTGATATCATTCTACGGTTGTATTAACAAAATAATTTTTCGTACCACTCACCGCTTTAACTCTTTCCCTTGTAAGGACATGCTTAACCGCTCTCTCAAGTCAAGAGTTGTGTACTAGGCTAGCTGCTCAGGAGACTGTGATAACTTTTACATTGGTAAAACGAAGCGTCGATTACATGACAGAAAAACTGAACATTTCAAAGCACTCACGAAGAGTTGTCAAGCATCAGTCATCAAGCATCAGCCATTGCGGATCATATTACTTCAACTGGACACGATATTAAATGGGACCATTTTGAAATTCTAGCAATTAGTCCGGCAGCATCTGTATTTCCGTGGGCATTTTTTGCTGAAAGCAAGCCACTGCTCTAGATATGTTGAGGGAACCCTAAGGAACAGGAAAATACATGTTGCCAGTTTTGCAACCTACTTTGGGGCTTTTTAGGGGATGTTTTAGAAACCCCCCTTTAGATCACGCATGAAAACGAGGCTGTGGCATAAAACGCAACTCTAACTTAGTTTATTATGGACAAAATGTCAGCGGAATAGCAGAAGAGACTGAAGTCGATGTTACCGTTGATATCATGAACACGTACCCACCCACCATTTGTCACATGATTGGTCACGTGACTGAATGAGCATGGAAGTGAGGTCAATTTACAAAAATAGCTTTTGACCTTTTGAGAATACTGTTACCACTCCATAACTAAATTAACATGGAAAATACAAATTTATGTTCAATCTGCTCCATTTTAGCTGTTTCACGACGGTCATGTAACTTTACAGCATCAAACGAGGCTTTCACTGGCCAATTCAGAGAACTGCAAGTCTTGAATCAGTTTTATCCTGATTTAAAGTGAAGATTTCCCGCACTGTGAGAACCAGAACTTCTTTTTCCCCAGGAGCAGCAGATAATTGAGAGTTTCATTGATGTGTTCAGTCAAGGCGTAATCGACATCATCATCCTCTTCATTATTTATTTCATCATGAGAATCATCGTCAAGCACATTTTCACATTGCTCTCCATTGTCTGAGCTCCACAAAGATCCTTGCAGGTAAGCCCATTCTTTTTATACTGGCAGCGATTTTTGGAACACCGGATGCAGGGCGGGGTTTGCCGCAACATCATTATTCCAGACTAGAGTCTGATGATGTGGGCTCTTAAGATAGCTTGTTGTAGAGCTGGGTTGAGGGAAGCCTTTCTGATTGAGCTTTTATCTTTCGAAATAGCTGCCATCTCACTTCACTCACTGAAGACATCTCCTTTGGGTAGGTAAAGCTGAGACACCACCTTCTCAATAAGAGCTATTGTGTCGTCACTGGAAATCGTTGCTGTTCCTCCTAGCTGTTAAAAAGATCATCAGTGATTTTATAGTCAGCTTCCACTGAAGCTTTCCAGGATGTTGCCTTCCCGTTTCCGAAAAAAAGAACAACCAGTATCGTCTGCTCCACTTAACGCGTGAAAGGATGTTAGAGAAGCTGCTCTCTCTAGGCCTAAAGTTCGATAGATTGGATGAAGCTGGATTTCTCAATGGTTCCTCCGTGTGCCTGTGACGAACAAAGTGCATCTGATTCCCTGTGTTGTCAAATCTGACTATTGACGAAAATAAGTAGTATGATTAATGTTGTCGGATGAAAAATCATGAGTTGCTATAATGCATTCCTTCTAACGTATGGTTTTACGCATATGAATTGATTATTGTTTAATATTAACCTGGCTTCCAGTTTGGCGTCATCAGGGATAGGCCCCGTTTACACGGGTCCGGACAAATCTTTGCACGGACAAAAACTTGCACGGTTCCACCTTGCGTTTACCCGGGACCGGCGGAACTGGACGAATTTTTGAACGGCTAAGTGTGCAAGTTTGGGACCTGAAAAAAGCAGGTCAACTTTTGACCGGCACGGTTCCATATTTCATACGGACTCGTGTAAACACCCGAACAGTGCAACTTCTTGCTCACATATATATCTTATTAACCAAGCGCGAGGGCCGTACTGGGAGAATATCGGCCCGAGGTCTTGACAGAGCGCAGCGAGGTCCGTACAAAAAAGACCAAGGGTCGATATTCTCCCAGTACGGTCCCGAGCAAGCTTGGTTAATAAGAGATTTATTACACGACTGAAGAAAAACCCAAATGATAGACTGCAAAGACACCATAAACTTCAGGCGCGCAATTTGTATTTACGGCAAACTGAACGTTTACTCACGTCTGACGTTTCCAAAAAGAAGAAAAACAAAGTTGGAAGAAAACAAAAATAACATTTTATGTGGAGTAAATACTTTTAGAAAAAAGAAGACGTAAAAGAAGACGTAAAACTACGAGAAATCTTCGTGCGGGATCATTCGGGACAGTGCCCGGTCCAATACTTGGGAAATATTGGACCGGCAACGAAGCAATCTGATTGGCTGATTTTAGTTATTGGCCCTCTGAACTAACTTAGTCGTGTAATAAAGCGGGGTTATGGCCTGGAATCAAATACTGCAGCTGGTCTAAAATTTGCACGGATCCGTGTAAACACCACTGCAACAAAATTTGTACGGATCCATGTAAACAGGCGGTCCAGGAACAAAATTCGCCCGTGCAAAAATTTGTCCGGACCCGTGTAAACGGGGCCTTAGTCTTCTGATAAATAGCTCTCCCATGGAAAGTCGTTCGACCATCATGAGTGTCTTCTGAGAAAATCAGTAACACTCAGCTCTATTTGCGCCTCTAATCTGAGGAGCCTGTTGTATTCGACAGAGATTATCCAAATCCATGGAACGTTTTGATGATCTCTTTGCTGCAAAATGCTTGGTGAATGGCTAAACCAACACCCAACTACTGTGGCATTTCTCCCGTCACTATGATCACTTCTGATTTCTTGTTCTTTGATTGTCGTTCCGTCGAGGTCAGGGAAATAGTTCTTTGCGCCAAACTGGCAGCCCGCTTGTAAACTTTACTGGACTTTTCCTCTACACTGGTTGTACTTGGGCCTTGAACAATCCATTTAAAAAAGCAATAAAGTTCTCCGGGTAAATTCTCATCTGATGTACTGTCAATAGAACCGGTGAGTACCCATTTCTTGATTTTGTTTCTACACTGTCGCAAAATTGAAGCAGCATCATAAAGATTCTTAATTTTCTCTGAACGTTCCAGATTGACCTCTTCAGATAATTGCACAGCAGCATCTCTAGTTTCTTGATGGTCAGCCTT
>JAHPZR010056003.1:70000-92500 GCA_019787425.1 Platygyra sinensis | reverse complement strand
GATAAGATATCAATTAGACAAACTTATACTTATGGTCTTAGTAAGTTCTTTACTTGTGTATCTCTTCTCATATTTCCCAGGACGCATCTCTCAATCCAGAGCAGTTCCCGCGCTCCTTCAAGCGGGGTATAATGGAAGGGATTTGGTGGTCTTTTGTGAGCATGACAACCGTGGGGTAAGCTTTTGAAAGTTTACTTTAATTAACTCCATTGCATTGTTATGTGTTCATTTCATTCGGGTGTCGGCTCGTTGAAAATACATCCACTGTGCATTATTGGTTTTCACGGTTTTATCCTAGGACTTGCAACAATGGTCGTTTTTAGTTGGTGGAGTGATTTGCCTTGTTAATCAGTAGTTACGCCAATCTCGATTGGCTGTTAACTTGTTAGGGGGACTGTTGGGCTATCCTTGTTTAAAACGAGGACCAGGAATGTAGAATTGGAAGGTCAGAATTGTCCAGTTGTATTTTTTGAGTATGCTCGAGGCTTGTATTTTTTTCGTATTGGGAAACGAAAGCTCAGTTACATTTTTCCGATACCGAGATGAGATTCATGATCCGCCAAATCACGGCTTACCGCTGGGAAAAAGAATATTGAACCTTTTGTTATTATGGCTCATAAATGGTTGTTACCTGATTAACCTAAAATCAGACCAGATAGGAGATAGAAAACTTACAGCGACAAACGTTGTTCGATTTTTTTTCTCCAAGGTTTAATTTAACTTGTCAAAGTTTTGAAAATTTTGTCATGTGGTATATATTATAACGGCATGGCCCCGGGGGGAGGGGGGGCGGGGTACTCCCATATATGGGCTATATAGGAACGTGCCGCGGAATAGGGTATGGTTTTTGAGGTTCTCGGTCCTTAAATAGGGTATCTGTTTTGACCCTTTTGTTGCTGTGTTCCTGGTGTGGTCCTTAGATAGGGTAGCTAAATTGTATTATCTAATACTGGAGTGTGAAATTAACGCCCGCCTAAACGAATGTTTGAGCCTTAAAAAGAGTATCAGTTTTCGCTTTCTTAATCCTTAAATAGGGTTAGCGTTCAAGGACCTTCGCGGCACACCCCGATCCAAAATTCGCGGGAGTACCTCCCACCCCCGGGGGACATGGCGCATTTGAAAAAGAAGATAATATCTGTTTGGAAACTCTACTTTCATTCGTCTGTTTTATGACTCTACCTCTAACACCATGCTCGATGAGATGGCATTCTCACACTGAATTGACCTTAAGCGAGGTTCTTGAAAACTTTTGCAGAATAGGGTCGCATGTTCTCAATACAACTGCCACACATGAGATGAGTCGTCCCATTTTAGATCAACCTTGTTAAAAGATCTCACAAGGTTGGTTCATGAACAAGAAAAATGACTCAGGTTGGATCTCATAAATTACACGAGAAAGAAAGTAACTAAGATCGCACTCAGTGATTGGCCGCAGACTGAGTAGACTAAAATGGGGCTGGAGCTCTTGTTGTACGTCGGAGGCTAGCATGTGACAAAAGCACTACCCCATTACCCAACCCTAGTGTGTAGGCTGAGGCATTGTGACCTGTGACTTGCCTGACTGAATGATCCCCTAGACGACATGCACCCTTCATATGCACTTCAGCTGATCCGTCTGTAACAATATTTTCACGCAGGTATGGTGACAGGGTTCCTAAGTCCCCTTTTGCTCGTTTCTTTGGAATGCTGTGGATTCTCACTGGCATTGTCCTCTGTTCCTTCTTCACCGCAACTTTCACAAGCGCCTTGACAGCCTCGTCCATCAAACAACGAGAATCTCTGCTTGGAGTGAAGGTTGGTATTGAGAATCTTATCGCCTTCAGACAGTAAGACCTTGAAATATGAAATGTTACTTCTCCTTACTTATTTCTAAGTATTTCTTTCAATGTTGTCTCTGAGAATTTGGATGTTTATCAGGAGAACATCTTCTACTGACAAGAATAACAAAGGTGATCAGATCACTTTCTGTGGTAGGACACCGGCAGGAATTGCCTCATTATACTGATTTCATGAACAAGCGAAATCAGTATGATCAAGCAATTCTAGTCAGATTGCTGCCTAAGAAGTCTTGCCTAGTTGTGTATCCGTGTGCCACTCATAACTTGAAAAACTACCGATCGTACTAAGTATCTACACCAAAATTATCCGAATGACATGAGATGAAAAAGGCCAAGGAGAAGACTAAAAATTACTTTCTCCTAATGCAGCATTAGTTGTTATTAAGTATTTGAATATATTAACGGTGCATAAAACAATTATGTGCTTTTAAAGTTGTTGAAGGTGTCTATTAGAAGAGAAAGCTTCAATTTTTCCTTAAGTCTAATCCTTTTATCATGTAGGTTGCTGTTATAACGGATAGCCATGCCTTCGAGGAAGCCATAAATCATGCTGCAAATGTGAAAGGTATCTAGCCAAAGTTTGTTTATTTAGATCAGTAGAGTCAGAGATTTGGTCCCTGTAACAGTGTTCTGACGAATCGCAGCAACAGCAGTTTAGATCTCAAACTGATATTTTACGGTTCTCTTAGTGCTTAGTTTTTCAGAAACGAACCACTATTGGTTAATTTGATTTGCATGAAGTTGTAATTTTATTGGCGTGATAATTCTATTTGTTCTCATCACCTGTCGCCTTAAGATTGCATTGGTGTTTCAAGGAGAAATTTGATTTTGATCACACGAGAATCAAAGGACTCAACACGAGGGAACGAGCGTACATCGAATTATTTAAGATCATAATATTGTAGAAGGCCTTGAGTTTCTTGACCCAAATTATGATGCAAAACGATACTTTTGCCCTGATTGCGGTTGAAATGAAATAAAGCGTGTTACACGGCAACTCCTAGCCAACCAGAGAGCTTGGTAGTTATTAAACCTAGTGCGCACTTCGTAAAACACTCAATTTACTTTTTATGTACCTAAGATTATTCCGACTTTTACCAAATGTACGATGCATTGGTGGAAAAGAGAGAAGTAGAGGGGATTTTAGCGGATATTTACACAGCTTCGTATTACATGGAAAAAATCGACGACCCTCGACTGGCAGTCTCTATGATCTTGAGCAGTCAGCGCTCCACTGGTTTAGTGATCGCACATAAAGACCATCTCTCCAATGCAGGGCCATGCTTAACAAAGTTATTCAAATACAGACAGCGCGATATAAAAAAGATCATCTCTCAGCACACCCACACTTTTCACGTGAGTTGAGAAAGCTATGACCTTATGTTGTTTCAGAAGAAGTAGCTTAAGGTAGACTCTTGTAGTTTTCATTGAGACAATCCATAAAAAAGAATTCTTAATCAGGCCTCCTAATTCCATAGTCGACAACTTCGACATTGAGAAAAATGGCAACTGAAGTTATTATCACTGCCGTGGGACAATTAAGAATCTGAGTCCCCGACCTGATTTGAGCCTTTGACCTCCCACATCTCCCCTTCAATACTTTCATAAATCCCCTCCTTTATTTATAGATGAATTTACCCTGGGTAATACTACCTTGAATAAAGTATATCCAAAGTTGCAAAAGTTTACTTTTAGCTAGTAAAAGTGCAAGAAGCATTACAGTATTTTAAAGAGCATTTAGCAATGCCCTTAGAGGTGAATTTATCGAAGGATAAATTAACCACAACATATCTAATACTGTCCAATAATGTTTTGATTGTTAGACTAATTGGCCAAACGTCGGGTCAAAGTCCCCGACAAATCATTTATATCCTAACAATAAACTACGTGGCATTCTGAGCGCATTGTGGACCTATGATGTAAGACAACGAGTGTTTTAATTACTCTTTAGACTCAAACCCAAAACCGCGGTTTGACAGATGACAACAAAGATGACATTTTGATGTTATTGAATGGCGACTCCCACTGGTTTAGAAAGACGTTACTAGCTCTTCTTATAACATTCGTCTTGATGCTAGCTATTGGATTTACGTACGAGACCTGCGTCCCAAAGCTCAGGGCCAAGAGACTTAGAAGTGAGTGAATTATATTACAAGTCACCTACCTTTTTGTCTCATTTACTGTTCTTAGGATGTAACATTTTACATAAAGTGTAACGAAGTAATGAAGCCTGCTCAGAAGCAGAGCACTAAGGACAGTGTAGTGTATGGCAGGGTAGGGTGGGTTAGTTGAGATAAAGTAGGCAGGGTGGGGTGGGTTAGGTTAGATAACTTAGCTAGGGCGCTGTAGCGCAAAGTTTCCAGAACAATCTAAGAAAGTGTATGCGAAACCATGCATAGGTAACCCAAGCTCACTGTGTGTGACACGTGACATAACACAGGTGAATATAGAGAACGTATGAAGCAAAGTTTAGGTTTGCTAGAAAATGGAAATAAAAATCGATGAAACTTACAATGTGGCGAGTTCTTGTTGTCCTTAATACGTAATACGTAGTTTTTTGGGAAAAATAGTCTTCATCACCTTCCCTTCATAGTAAAGTGGCAAGGTAGGAGGCTGACGGCAAACTCAGGCTCCGATCGACCCAAAACAAGCACAATTTTTTTTCGTAAAAATCGAATCCAGTCGCTAAATAAACTTGCCAGACTCGTGGAACATGGATTTCTCTAAACCATGAATCCACTGAAGCATCTCCAGCCAGCTAATTTTTTATAATTTTTATGAGGTGATTTGTTTTTATATGGGGTCACGCGACTCTTTTACAAATTATCCTTATGGCTATTTTTTTTCCTCTCTTTCTTTTGTAAATACGCCATTAAAATGTAATAAATAAATAATAAATAAATAAATAAATAATAAATAAATAAATAAATAAATAAATAAATTATAAATAAATAAATTATAAACGCTTGTTTTGGGTCGCTCGGAGCCCGAGTTTGCCGTCAGCCTCCTACCTTGCCACTTTACTATGAAGGAAAAGCGATGAAGACTATTTTTCCCCAAAACTATGTGCACGATTTAAGGACAACCAGAACTCGCCTCATGGTAAGTTTCATCGATTTTTGTTTCCATTTTCTAGCAAATTTTCAGACCTAAACTTCGCCTCATATGTTCTCTATATTTACCTGTGTTATGTCACGTGTCACACACAGTGAGCCTGGGTTACCTTTGGCAAAACACGTGTCAAAGTGTTTGGTTTTGTTTTTGTTTTGCTGTTTTGATCCAGGTGTGCTTGATAACAGAGAAAAATATGTTTGTTTCTTTAGGACAACACGCCTATTGCCAGCACTGTAAGACTTTTTCCAAGAATGTCTTTTCTAAGAGAGGTTTCTAAAATCAGGCTGAACGAACCATGACAGAAACAATAAGGAGTATATATAATGAAAGTTAAATAAAGATCTAAGTAAACTGATTTTCATTGTTTTGTAGGACCTAATGGTTGCAGCATCAACTCGTTCAACTTGGAAGCGAGGTTACCTACCTGCAAACCAAATCGTTGAAACAGCTTACTTGATTGACAGCTTGGGAGTTGAAGAATAATTCACTTAAAGGATTTGGCATTCGCTTCGTTTCCTAGCCTCAAACAATAACTTAAGCTGTGAAATACAAGTAGCATAATTTGTGGCGTAGATTCTTACGGACCGAAGCAAGTAGTCTCAAGTTTGTAAGAGTAGGAAATCGCAGGAGGTCAGGAAGTCACGCTAGCTCTGTTCTGGCACTCTCTCCGTCATGCAATGCTCCATTCTCAACTTCTCTAGCCTGCGTGGCAGGCCGAAGAAAGGGAGGGAGGAAAGTGGAGGGAGAAGGATCTTCTCGCGCTTCACGCGTTGACGTCGCTTAAGGACTAAAAGAAGAAATTAATTTGCTTGCAGCAAAATTTCATCCTCGACGCCCGCCATGTTGTTTTGATGTGATTTTGCCGCCAGCATAAAGCGCCTGTAATTTTGACACTTCCGCTGACTGAAATGTAGGCAAAAGTCGGCTCTGCGATCGTTCGCAATCGTCCGCGATTATATGGAAACAACTCTCTTTGCGATCGTCTGCGATCTGCGATTTGCGATCGGCGATCGTCTACGATCGTCTGCGATCGTCTGCGATCATATGGAAACCAGCCTTAAAATGTCTCAACTACTTTTGTCGCCCGTTGTAGCTTGTTCACAGTCATCATGGCCAACGGCTTAAACTGAAAAAAACAAATGTATCAGCCAAACATGAAAGGCTTAACAGTAGTATGGGGCGCACCACGGTTTCCGGATTTTTGCTGTGGTTTCTCATTAATTTGCTGTGGTATCGCTGTGGAATAAATTAACTTGATCTAAAATTGCTGTGGAATATATTAACGGGGGTGATGTCATAAGTTATTGTCTTGTATTCGTAAATAAATTGCTGTGGAATACATTAACATGTTCTGGTCATTACTGCTGTGGTTTCTCATTAACTGATTTATCCAGACTAACCAGTCCCAAAAACTGGTTTCTTCACAATGCCACATTGAACTCGCCTAAACTTGCCCGCAAATAGTGAGCCCTGATTGGCTCATGATAAATCTATTATGTGGTTAAAATAAAAGCGCGTTCTCCGTTTAGCAGTTCATTCTTGTCACAAACTCCAGTAAATAATATTTTTGAGCGGATAGCTTCCAAACATGCAAGTCGAATCCACTTCTAAACCTATGTTAACCAACGAAAGCGTCATTCCTTCATTCAACTTGAACTGGCTGGAAATTTGAAAACTCTGTTCGATTTTCGAAACGATTATCGTGAAGATGGCTTTTTTCACTAGCGTCTATGATTTTCAAACTGCTTTGAACGCTTGTTTAACTGTCCATGATTCGGAAACGCTGACAAGCGCAAATTTTTGAAAGCGTAATAAGGTTCACTATATGGCTTTCTTTGAAACCGTTCTCCAATTTTCGAAACCGGGCTCTTTTAACCCCGATTGGTTCATGAAAATACCTGTTAAGTTTTTATATGAACTCTCAGCTTTGCTGACGAGAGAGAAAGAGAGAATTAATTCTTAGCTAACTGCTCGAGTTTTCCGCTCCGTTAGTCACGCACTGAACTCCACTTAATTCAACCCTAGATTTGCATACAAACTCGAATGGAGAAACCCATAGGACAGCTTTATCATTGAATTTATAACAATAGCAGTTCGGAGCGCTTAATTTAAACACGCGACAATAAATATTTTTGAACAGCACGTTTTCTTAAGAGACTTTATTGCTTGTTAATAGAGAGATTTGAAATGAATAAAAAATACAATTATTGACAACGAAAGCTTCAACAACTACGAAGTGTTTAAGGTGGCTGAAAACAGTTTCCAGTACTTTCCAAGACTCACAGTTTGATGGGTCATTACAACCACTCTATTCCGGTTGATGCCAAAGTCATGGTATCGGCAAACTACCCAATCATCGGGGAATAAATTGCTGTTATTTTTGTGGCACAATAGGTTACCATAGCAATAATATGACCTGCTAAAAACACCCTTAATTTCAGCTTTAAGCGCTTATAACTCAAAAACGAGCTCGGTGACCCCCATTTTTTATCATCGAATTGTAATTAGCATGATAAGATGCAACTTTTTGCAAAGCTAAAAAAAATTCTACGAAAGGGGTTTAGAGCCACCTTAAATTTTAGTGTTGTTATGGTAACCTATTGTGTCACGAAAATGATACCAGCGTGTTCACCAATGATTGGGCAGTTTTTTGATACCATGATTGTAGCATCAACTGATAAAGAGTGGTAATAATGGCCCATCAAAATCTACGTCTTGGAAAGTTCTGGAAACTGTTTTGAGCCACCTTAACACAAATGTGGAGTAGTTCTATTCTTCATCTTGTGGAATGGGTTGCTTCACAAGCAATCGATTAAGCAAGAATTTACGCTTATCAATGGCTAATTCTGTCGATTCTAACCAATCAAATCCATCTGTATCTTTCAGATCTTTTTGGGCTTCCATCACTTTTTGGAAGGTGTAATCTTTCTTCATCGCTCGCATCCACTGCAAATACTCTAAAAATACGTTTCTCAGTTCTTTTCTGTAGAGAGGAAGGAGAGCGTTCTGCGCTTTAAGGTGAGCTACATTTTCCGAATCTCTGTTCCTTTTGTACTCGTCGACCAAAGCATTGAGGTGAACCTCATGGCGTTCCTGAGCTTCATCTAATATGCGCGACCAAGGGTTAAAGTGCTCTGTCACTTCTTGGGAAGAATCCGTTTCTTGGCTAGATTGAGAGTCTTCACTGTCTTCGTAATATCCATTACCTCGTTGAAGAAGGCAGTAATTATAACCGTCGCTCCCAGACATCTTTTTGGTTTGAACAGCACGAGCTTTGACAGCAAACTGAACGGCAAGTGGAGCGCCGCCTTTAAAACAAGCATTGAAAATGTGAAGCTTATGGGACGGGGTTTTGTGTGACAAGCTACTGGTACTGCAGGCGGGGTTACTAAGCTCTCTTCTCTGTGTTCGGCCCTTCATCGTCTCCTTACAAAGTGAGCCACTCAGGAACTGAATCTGCTGTTGATTTACAATGTTTGATGTTATTGGCTGCTTTTCGAACTCCTCTTGGTAGAGATTTCAGTGATTTCTTTAGTCCTCTTGGTAGAGATTTCAGGGATTTCTTTACTCTTCTTGGTGTTGATAAGTGTTGGACTATTGTATCCTTTTCCTCTTCCTGCACTGATAGAGGTGTTTCACTTGTTGAAGGTCTTAAGTGTCATTGTCAGAGAAAACCGGGCAGAACCAAAAGATCGAGGTCGGCCGTTTACCTTCATCTTTTCACAGTATAAAAGCTATCCGAAAAGATTAGCAACCATGATATTTGCCGAGGTAGGCGTTCGTTTTTCTTCGAGATATTACCTCATCATGATTTTGGCCTCTCAAGCGGTCCAAAATGGCCGAAATTTCGGCCAATTTTAGGTGAGCCTACAAGATACTTCGTACATATTCCAGAAACTCTTATTTTCGTGCGATAATATTTGGCCCCTTATTAGTTGACTGAGATATATTTGAATTTTTTCACTTTAATTCTACGGTTTTCACGAGGTGCCAAATATCATCGCCGAATCGTTAAGGAGCGTAACCTAAATTTTAGCCATTTTCAGCGAGTCGTTTTTCAAAAGTGCGGTAGTTTATTTCCACAAAAAGACGATTTTCTGATAGTCTTTTACACTGATATCAATATCCAGTTTAGTTAAAATTGGTATCTACAAGCAAATCGGAGTAATTGGTCTCGCAAAGTCCAAAAAAAATCATTGGTCAGACATATTTCCCGCCAAATGTTTAGCGAAGAATATCACCTTATTCCGACTTTCTGCGCTTGTTATCCATGATTTGCTGAAAGATCTGCACAAAATAATTAGCTGGACTGCAAAATAGAATATTTAAGCTGTGACATCGGATTAACTTATTCAAACATTTCAAACTCGCCAAATTCTTGCCATTATCAAAACTAAATTTTCCCGCGAAAATTCTATTTTAAACGTCACGCTGCAAAAACAAACTGGATCCTCAGTTCGTTGCCTTTTTGTTTTTATGTAGAGCAAACTGCAAGTTAACAGTGAGCAAAGCTTCACCCGAAATTTAATTTTGGAACTACTGCAAACGTCTTGTTTGCATCGATTTTCTCGTTTTCGGAAGGCGTGACGCGTTACAGATTAAGAGGTTAGACGACGTGGCCGCAATTTCGATCTCACTTGAAGGTTTCTCCATGGTTTTGAGAACATTAACTGTATTTTTCGGATTAGAAAAATCGCCTAGCAGTGCGTCAAAGTTAGATAAGAAAGTCAGGAATTCGGAATTTTTAAATAAGTTTAAAGCTAAAATCTGAGAATTAGATCTAGTTGGGATGATGTAAGATAATTGTATAAGCATCCTAAAGAGCGGTAATTATGGAATTGAGGATTTTACCCATGGATTGAAAATAGTGGTTTTGGGAGGGGATTAGTCTTTAACCTTTGGTTTTAAGGAAGCTATAGCTAGCATGGATTTATGGGATACTGATATGTTAAGATATTTTTTGGGAACTAGTTTTAAAATACAGCGTATTTTGATGGTTATTACTAAAAATTAGTATTTTGGATCAGATTAATATATTTCTTCTTAACTTTTAATTCACTATTAGTTAGGTGTCCCCAATTAGTTTACGTATATGTAAGCTAGATCTACGTGACACATTAACTAGTAATAGTTCTCACTACAACTGCCCCCGCTTTTTTTATTCTTAAGTGGAAGCAGGAGCCATAATCTAAGTCTTGAGATGCGCGCGGACCCATGATATGGGACAATTTTTCTATTTTTAGAACAAATTGCGCCATCCTGACGTCATATATCCGCGCTGATCCACGCACGTGTCTGGGCTCTCGCGTGGATGTTGTCACGTTGTGTGATGAAATGGTGAGAGTTGCGAGATTCTCCTTCCGATTTTTCACAGCGATGACAGGGAATAAGGCAGAGAAGAACCAGGGCTCTTCTATGGACTTTTATGCTCTGATTTAATGGAAAAGGTGTGTTTTTCAGAGTCGAGAAGTTCTTTAATTTCGCGCTGTAAATGAATAAAATCCGTTCGCCGGCTAGTTATTTTCGTAAACTTTTGTGGTTGTTTTGTAGAGAAAAGTTCTGTAAGAAAACTGTTTGCTCCGGTATCGAGTTAATTTGTAAGTTTGCCAAACAATGCTTTATCATAACCAAAACCTATGTTTGATAGTTTCTTGTTGTTTCTGCTCGTTTGGGGAGTTTGCAAAAGTTTTTGAAGGCAAGTCTGACCACATGGAGCACACAATCTTGCTGAGTTGTGATAGAATAAAAAGAAAGAACGAAAAGAATGAATAGTTTACGCGTACGAGTAGTTCATTTGCATAGTGCAGCGCGTGCACTTTCAAGTCCGAGTCGGTGTTTTCAGATTGTGAACAAATCGGGAAAAAGATTTGTTTCGTTGTCTTTTGTGCTGAGATACTACAACAAATTTTACCAACGTTCACCAAAAGGCTACTAACATCATGTGTGTTTCTTTCACATAGTGAAACTTTACACTGCGAAAAAAAAATAGACAGGGAGTTTTGATTCAATTGAAATCTTTATTCGAGTTCATTAAAAGCGTCATCGTAACTTTTCTGATTATTTCTACTGTATTCACATATTTTCAGCTAAGCTTTTAATATGTTCTCAAACATTAGTCAACCTTAAACATATTCAAAAATTAGAGATATTATATGAGTTCGATGTACGTTTTCACACCAAAGTACGAAGTCCAATTTGTCATGTTTTACTAGCTGTGCAAAACACGCATCGGCGGACGCTCTCATTCATCGACCTCAGAAAATTTATTGGATTTTTGCACAAACAAAACTAAGCAGCATCTACGGACATAAACCTATTGTCACTTATTGGACCTTAACGCTGCCATATCCAAACATATCCAGCTAGTTTTTTTTTCTGTGTTGCAAAAAAGCTGTTAATCTTCTTCATATGTGAAATTTAGAGTGGAGTAATGTGAAGTTCTTGTAAAAGGAGAAGCGGAACTCAACTTGGTCAGCGATATAAAGCGGGACATACCTAAATTCGGCACTGTTTTCACTCAAACTGGAGAAACTTACGGCGAAAATACTTAAGCAAAATTCCAACAGCCATAAAGGCGTTGAGTTGTGGGCCAAATTTAAAGCATAAACGATTTCAGACGCCATTTCCCCTGCGCGACATCCGCGAAAATCCTCGCAGCAATGTACGCGCGTGTGCCGCAGGCGATGGCGCAATTTGTTCTAAAAATGGAAAAATTGTCCCATATCATGGCGCCAACCCCAATACCAGAAATGGCGCGCGCTTACGGTCTCCGTCCCTCATTATGGCTCCTGGTGGAAGTTTGTACAGGGAATGATTGTTTATGCTTTAAAACGCTTTATTTTTCTCACAGGCTTGATTATTTTCAATAAATCTGGAAGTGCAAGCTGGTTAGTTTTTTGTTACATGCAATTGTCTCAGGTTATCCTTGCTAACTTTTCAGTCTGTAGAACTCTGAAAATATGCCAATATCAAGGCCCATGAGTCAATAAACCAGTTCTTTGTCCTTTTCTCAACTACTAAATATACTTTTGGATTGTGGTGCGAGCCTTTCGCGCCCAGTTAGGTTTGATTTGTGTCTGACAAATCCACGTGTGACCGGGTCTTTCGGACAAAGACATCGATGAAATAAATAAATTTATGCAAGTTTCGTCAAAAACCTCGATGAGCAATGCTATTTTCCACAATTTAGAATCTGGATCGAATGAACTTCAAAGTGGTTTTTCAGATAATCAACTTAAATTGATCGAGAAAGCTGACACACAACCTTACCTTGCCAAATGTAGAATTAAGAACCGCGGGGTGTAGAACACGCTCCCAGATACCTTCACTTGTTTATTCGACCCCCAGCGAACTTTCGGCAATCCTTTGCGAGCCGTGTTCTCAAAAATCGAGATATTTTCTGGTACAGCGAAATTTTCCTCTCTATACGCGGGGGCTCCTAGGGTGCCTCCTCGGGTTTTGGCCGTCTGGGCCAAAATCCTGCGGGGGCAATAAAGTTATTAATTGATTATTGATTGATTGATTGATTGATTGATTGATTGGTTGGTTGGTGCTGGGTCAGTTTTTCTTCAGTTATTAGCATGCAAACGAGATGGTGGAGGAAAGACGTCGGAAGTGGTGTCTATTTAGTGCAGCTGAATATTTAAATAATGAGGAAACATAGGATACGACGTAACTTACGAAAGAATCATAGAAGACAGACCACTGGGATAATACGTGTTATCATTGCTAGGTCAGGATTTCCAGCCGGGTACTTAACAAGAAGATCTTGCTTGCGTTCAGTTTTGTCGTTTTTATGATTGTCCCAGGTTTGTACACCGACGGTCTTATATTCCGCTCTGAAACTTTTACATTCAACAAAAGTAATTTCTTGTTGCTCTTGTCAATATTCACCACAAAACACTATAATGCAATGAAACTACACCATATTAGTGTTGATAATTTCTTCAGTGTTTATTTTACTGCTACTATTGACAACTGTTTAAGGTGGCCGAACACAGTTTTCAAGTGTCCATACCTAATTCACCATAACTTTTACACTATTTATGCTTTGGCGCCTTTTTTTTTGCAAGAGTCAAGATTAACCACAGAAATATTTATTCTCGCATTTTTCGGGTGTGTGCTGTTGCCATGGCAACGGGTCTGGTTAAAAACAAGGCTTAAATAATGGTTTTTGTTTATTTAAAAAAATCCAGTCGTTAGATTGTTTTCATATTTTGCACACTAAGAATTGACATTAAATCCCTTCTGTCAACATGGTTCTAATAAAATTTTGACATAGGCGATTTTCGTAATTCGCCGTTAATCGTTTTCTGTATTATTAAAAATTCCCTATGTCAAAATTCAGATTTTTTTTGATAGATCATTCACGTGGTCTGTGATCTATTTTTCTGCCACATTTCTTGAAATTCTAACGACTGGATCGTTTGAAATCTGCATGTTTCTGCTAAAGCAATCAGTCTTAATTTTTCGAACAACTGCGCATGCGTTACATTTAACTGGGTTCCTTCGGTAACAAACAAAAGCTGAACTGATTGCTGGGTTCTTTGCATGGTTACCTTTTCTAACATATCTTCGTAATAAAAGACTAAAGCCATCAATACACTGCGTTCAATTATAGAGAAAATAGCACAGATAGTGTGGGTGTTCAGTAAATAAAATGATCGTTCTCCTGACGGCATGTTTGTTTTTTGAAACCCTTGTGCACATGCTAAATATTGCCTCAGCAAAAGCACGCGCGAAAACTGTGTTCGACCACCTTAAGAGCTCATAAATATATGTTATTTGCCGGCTGGGAGGTCCGTATAGTGAAAAACTGTGACCGAGGTCTTGAATTTTCAAGCCCGAGGTCACAGTTTTTCACTATACGGACCGACCCTAATCCTGCAAATAACTTATTTATTTTTTTCCTGCGATAATTTGGCTTACAATTGGGTTTACACAACTTTGTTATTGAATTGGTTTACGTGCCGTCTACAAACCATCGTAAAAAATCTAACGAACGAACGAGCGAGTAAACTCAGACACTACCCAAAGAAAGATGTATCAACAGATTTATTTTGAATTGCTTTATGTTAGTTGCATCTAATTCACCAGTTAAGTTCTCCAAAAGTATTTTCCCGATATTGAAATTTCGCGCAAAGTTTGACTGAAGTTGCACTACAAGCACAATTTCTATCAGTCGTTGCGAATCACTCGAAATCAGACCTTTTTACCGTAAATTGAGTAGCAGAAAGCGAGGAAATTCGTTAAGTATATTCTACAGAATTTCTCTTAAATACAGCAACTATCAGAGAGGCTAAACTCGACTGCATTTGACTTCTTTTAGCTTAAAATTGTGCGGTGAAAAACACAGAATTACGCGCCATTACAACGCCGAGCTACAACTAACCACATAAACTCTCAGAGCTACAAAATACTCAATTGAATCTACTTACAGTGACCTTCCTTGCTATTTAAAAGTGAGCAGAGGTAAACTTCCGTTGATTATTAATCGTCCATGGAAGTGTAAAAAGGGAAAAGATCGACGATTACCGCTAGTTTATTCACGAAACCTAGCTGAACATGACAATTTCACCCGCGCTGTTTCCCGCCGTTACCGTGACCCTGGTCAGAGATAGGAAAATCCGGACCGCGCTAAGAACCAATCAGATTGCAGGATTCGTTACTGTGCCCTCTTGGAAAAAAATAATGAACGAGATTGCATGTTTGTGATCCATGAATGTAAAACTTGGATTACATTTTCCACGGATCGTACTGAAATCCTTGGTTGTGAGATACTTTCCCGACATGAGAAAAAAAATTTTTGTGGAGGGAAATGCCAAACTGTAGTTGAATCCATTTTAAGATAAATGGGATGGCAGCTCAAGGATATCTACAGAAACAAGATGGATCAACTGATCTGATTGTCAACAATAAAACGAAACAATGAAATGGATTGTTAAAAAAGAAACGATCTTTGTTCAGACGGTAGTGTTGTTATCCTTTCTATCCCATTCAAGGAGGGTTTAGAGGTGGAACTATGATATACCGGATGAAGTACCATTACCATTCTCCACACCCAAAAAATTACACAAAACACAGCATTCAACGAAGGAAAATCGAATATATGCAGCGCTACAGTCAAGTTGATTGAAGCTTGGGGCTTTTTAAGACTTCGATAAGTAAACGCAACTTATAACATCTCGTCTGGCAAAATTTCAGTTAAATATGAGATAAGGTTTAAATAGGGTGGTTTATATTTTTGACATTTACATGTAACCCAGACCTCAGACCCGTAAAATTGAGACCCTCTGGATGTATCAAAAGCTCACACTTGAAAAACTCACTTTCTGCATGTCAGGAAAACCCAGGACGCGATAATTATGACAACATTTTTCAGAGCGTGCTTACCAAGGATTGTTTTGAGGAGTCCTGTTTTCTGTTCGTCGATACAATGTCATAGGCAGAATTTCCAGACAGAGGGAGAAAAACATCCCGAGGTGATAAGTCTGCAGCCCAGGCGTAATTTTTTGCGTATTTAGGCGAACAGAGGCGAAAATACGCCAAAAATATTACGCCTGTTCCTAGGCTAAAGATGATAGATTGTTCTGCTCAGATCACGGAAATAATACCCAGCATTCGAATGATTGTTTGGTTGCTTTATCAGTATAAATCAAATTTATCAAATTTATTTTATGCTTAGTAGCCATTTGAGCCAAGTTTAGTTACAATGGCGCGAGGTGCCTTGCGTGACGTTTCGGATATTCTTTTTTTTCCGTGGATCCTCAGTGCTTCGATTAATTCTGCCAAATTCAGAAGCGATTTACGGGTCTGAGTTCTCGAGACACCTTAAAAGCCTTTGAATCAGCAAAACACTATCTCAAGCTTCACAGCAAGTGGTCGCAGGTCAATTGTGTGCGCGGGGTAATAAAGGAAGGAAATGAAACAAAAAAACTGAAGGTATACAAACCTGCAACGATACAATCGACAACAGTAAACGTAAGAAAGATCGTGACCCAGCAAAGATTACACGTTTTGAGATGTTTATATAAGTGGTCTGTCCTTTATGATCATTTCGTTGGACGGAGAGAGCAGGGAAGTTTCGTCGTAACCTATGTTTCCTCATTGTTTTCATCCAGCTACACCATGCAAATTGGACACCACCTCTGACGTCTGTACTCCACTATCTCGTTTGCATGCTAATAATTGAAGAAAAACTGACCCAGCACACGCACTGGTAGGCGACTTTTCAGATCCGAAAAAAACAGTTTATGTTTTCAAAACCATGGAGAAACCTTCAGGTGAGATCGAAATTGCGGCCACGTCGTCTAACCTTTTAAGAGGGAATGTCCACTAGGACCGAGCCATATCAAAAATATGTGGCACATGATGAAAAATCAAAATTTTTCATATTCTTCCCAGAGATAGCCTATGGTAAGCCTAGAAACGTGGTGTGATTTTTTTTCTTGAAATATATTTTTAAACCCGCTAAAAAATCAAAAATCCGTTGTGGTCCCACTTCTGGTCAAAATCACGCAAAATTCAGTGACTGATACCTTATCATGAACTTCGCTCTTTTTAATCCCCATCAAAATAATACTCCAGTTTGAGCCTGGATATTTATTTTTGAGGAGTTTACAAGTCGTTTGAGGCCAATTATACCTCTGTGGGTTAATTTTCAAGGTCACGAAGAGCCGCTTAAAATCACCAAAATTCACTTCCTAAAAATTCTTAATTATGCACACTTTTTCAATCGGCAAATTCGCTACCCGGTAAAACACCGAAATACCTAAGATTTTGACGTTTCGAAAGAAGAAATGTCAGTGTAAAAGCTGGTATAAAAATTATTTTCGGGCTTTACATCAGCGCTGAGTACTAACGCTGTCAAAATCGTGATAATCACAACACTAACCTGCTAGAAACGAAAACAATAGGCAAGCGTCTGGGATTCGATAATCAAAAGGAACCTGAAAATGTCTTCTTGTATTTGATTTCCTCGGTATTTGGACTTAAACTATGGCAGAAAAGTCATGTTTAAGCTTACCTTCTGTGAAACATTACATTTAAGTACTGGCATATTCAGAATCCTACAAGCACGATAACCATTGCGGCGCGTGGTGTTCGGGGAAGTACATCATTTTCTCATTGACATTCAACCAATGAATCCGAGAAAATCCAGCACCTTTCTGTCCCTTGTTCTAAAACAGCAATCCATAAAAGTAGTGAAGCCTTCTAGCGTCAGTCTCTTGCTTGTAAAGAGAAAACGTTATGTTCTCTTTCTCGTCGAAATGTAAATATGGCGTTTGATGGCGGACTTCATTTCTATGTCACGTAATGGTCAATTGATGGGATTTTGTCACGCATTGCCAAAAACTGAATCAAGATATTTAATAAGACGTTCAAAGCAAACAATTTTTATTTGAAAGCTATGACAACATACCTCTGCGACCCTTCACGCGGTTAGCGATACGGAAAACTTTAAAGAATCCGAACGTGAACCGTAAAATATATCGCAGGGCCAGAAATCGCACGAAAACTGCTCAAATTGAATGGTTGTCTAACGAAAAGATATCGCGCAATTCAATCATAGTCAAACTGTGACAATGGACTAGCGCCTATACAGCTGCAATAACGTTTGATTTTTATCCCATCTACAACATTATGTGCACAGAAGTTTCCACTTCAATGATTTTAACATGGAAAACAAAACTGGTACTTATTCGTTTTAAACAAGTTCATTTTCCATTGCAGTGGTTAGAGGTCGTTAGAGTCTCAATGCAAATCACACTTTGTGCTAGAAATTGTTTGTTTACATTTCCATACAGCCATTCTTTTACGTTATTTTGTGGTCTTACGGTTCAGTGTCGGAGTTCTGCAAAAAAAAAAACCATGCAATGATTTCAAACAGAAAAAAAAATGACTGATGTGATGTAATCCATACGCTAAAACTACTCATGCATTTCTCTCAGAACATAGCCTTAATTTTTTAACCTAGCGGTGTAATGCCGATCGATTACGTGCTTTGTGTCACGCGCCACGCGAGAAGTGAGAAAACTGATCAAATTGTCATGTACTGAGTGTACAAAAAAACAAAACATGTTTATCCATTTACCTCGTTTCATTGCAAAAGGTTATATTTAGAAGATGGAGACATTTCATGGAGTGAACTTAGTCTTTCAGCTTTTTGAGAATATTTTATCTCTATGACGAGATGAATCCCACAGAGGCGTGGTTTGTTTTCGCATTGTACTTATGTACGCAGCAGCTCATAACGGTTTGCACATTTTTCAGAATTTCTCTTTCGATGGGTAAAGATTAGTTTCTAGTTGTAAAGTAGAGTTCACTCTAAATACTGCCTAGTGGCTCATCAGGCCGGAGTTTATCCCGGTTTCTGGAGCATGAAGCGACTGGGGGTATTTCTACTCCCCTCTGGATTGGATGCCAGGCTATCGCGGGGTTACCCCCAGCATTAAGTTTGCCGGTACCCATTTATACACCTGGGTGGAGAGAGGCACTGTGAGAGTAAAATGACCTGCCCAAGAACACAACGCAAGGCGGCCCCAGGCCAGAGCTCAAACCCGGACCGCTCGATCCGGCATGTGGCCACCACCCTCCCAAGCAAGTTTGTGACGTTAACGATTACTATTACAAAAGAATAACCCATTTCAAACACCCTTTATTTCAGATTTATGGGTTTGTATCTCAAGGATGGCTCCTGTAACCTTTTTTGTCGAATTCTAATTAGCACGTCCAGTTTTACATTTTTGGCAACGTCGTGAACATTTTAAAGTAGAATTAGTACTTCTGAGGGGTCACGTGACATACCACGTGACGTTCAGCGCAAAAAAGCCATTATTTGAGAAATTGGTGGAGGTTTTTAGCAATATCATCCTGCAATAACGCAGTTTAGACGCAGATCAATTACTTTCATCCTCTCACGTTTGGAATGAACGTCCCTCTTCTCACAGAAAAAATTAGAAATAGGGTAAAAGGTCGTCTTTTTTAATTAAAATCGACTTTTGATCATTTATATCTTCTAAAATCGAAATCAAGGAAGATCATTCCAGACGTAGCAAGGTAAATAATTTCAATTTCTCATTTATTGATCAATAAACTTAAAATTCGCCGCCAATTCGCCGATTTACCAAATTTTAACAAAATAATCACGTGACATGTTACGTGGTCAAAGTAGTATGTTACGGCAAGGCAGGACGCCGAGAATTATAATCAGGGAAAAGTTCAGCTTGGTAAAACAAAATATACCTGTCCAACCATATTTCTACTTTAAATTCCTGACCCAGACCTTAAACTGATCGAGTCATGATTGTAAACAAAATGCCTAGTGCCAAGCCAGGGTGAAAAACACACCCTATTTCAGTCCAATGTGTATAAAATTTACACCTTTTTTAGACATAAACAGCCCAAAAGCCATACCCTTTGCGACCACCCATACCTCTGATAGCCCATATAGCGGAGTAATCCCAACCCCCTTCCGAGCCCAGATCACATAAATGCACAGTTTCTCTGCCGGGAAATTTCCGCTCCATATTTTACGGGTCACGTTTGGATCCTTTTGGCTTTAAAATATTTTTTTTTTGCTTTGAACGTCTCATTGAATCTTTCTATTTATTATTCTTTTTAACCATTTTTGGCAATGCGTAACAAAAATCCTTTCAAGTGACTATTGCGTGACAGACAAATTAGATCCACTTCGGACGCTAAAATTACCATTTCAGCATGCAACATGCGCAAGGATTGGAACAGCACGTGAGTATTTCGTTTTAACAAGCAAGGGACTGACGCTGGAAGGCTTCACTACTTTTATGGATTGTTGTTTAAGAACAAGGGCTAGCAATGAGGTTAGGAATGAGGTGGATTATCTTGGAGGCATTGATTGAGTGTCAGTAAGGAGGATGAACTTTGTCGAACTCCACTCATCGCAATGGTTATCGTGTAGGATTCTGAATACGCCAGCACTAATACTTGAATGTAATTACAGAAGGTGAGCTAAACATGACTTTTCTACCATAGTTAAGTCCAAATACCGAGGAAATCAAATTCAAGAAGACATTTTCAGGTTCCTTTTGATTATCTGGTCACTGGCACTTGCCTATTGTTTTCGTTTTCTAGCAGGTTAGTGCTGTGATTATCACGATTTTGACAGCGTTAGTACTCAGCGCTGATGTAAAGCCCGAAAATAATTTTTATACCAGCTTTTACACTGACATTTTGTCTTTCGAAACGTCACAATCTTAGGTGTTTTGGTGTTTTACCGGGTAGCGAATTTGCCGATTGAAAAAGTGTGCATAATTAAGAATTTTTAGGAAGTGAATTTTGGTGATTTTAAGCGGCTCGTCGTCGCCTTGAAAATTAACCCACAGAGGTATAATTGGCCTCAAAAGACTTGTAAACTCCTCAAAAATAAATTTTCAGGCTCAAACTGGAGTATTATTTTGATGGTGATTAACCAGAGCGAAGTTTATGATAAGGTATTAGTCACTGAATTTTGCGTGTTTTTGACCAGATGTGGGACCACAACGGATTTTTGATTTTTTAGCGGGTTTAAAAAAATATTTCAAGAAAAAAATCACACCACGTTTCTAGGCTTACCATAGGCTATCTCTGGGAAGAATATGAAAAATTTTGATTTTTCATCATGTGCCACGACTGGCTCGGTCCTAGTGGACATTCCCTCTTAATCTCTAACGCGTCACGCCTTCCGAAAACGAGAAAATCGATGCAAACAAGACATTTGCAGTAGTCCCAGAATTAAATTTTGGTTGAAGCTTTGCTCACTGTTAACTTGCAGTTTGCTCTACATAAAAGCGAAAAAAGGCAGCGAACTGAGGATCCAGTTTGTTTTTGCAGCGTGACGTTAAAAATAGAATTTTCGCGGGAAAGTTTAGTCTTGATAATGGCAAGAATTTGGCGAGTTTGAAATGTTTGAATAAGTTAATCCTGACGTCACAGCTTAAATATTCTATTTTGCAGTCCAGCTAACTATTTTGTGCAGATCTTTCAGCAAATCATGGATTACAAGCGCAGAAAGTCGGAATAAGGTGATATTCTTCGCTAAACATTTGGCGGGAAATATGTCTGACCAATTTTTTTTTTTGGACTTTGCGAGACCAATTACTCCGATTTGCTTGTAGATACCAATTTTAACTAAACTGGATATTGATATCAGTGTAAAAGACTATCAGAAAATCGTCTTTTTGTGGAAATAAACTACCGCACTTTTGAAAAACGACTCGCTGAAAATGGCTAAAATTTAGGTTACGCTCCTTAACGATTCGGCGATGATATTTGGCACCTCGTGAAAACCGTAGAATTAAAGTGAAAAAATTCAAATATATCTCAGTCAACTAATAAGGGGCTAAATATTATCGCACGAAAAGAAGAGTTTCTGGAATATGTACGAAGTATCTTGTAGGCTCACCTAAAATTGGCCGAAATTTCGGCCATTTTAGACCCATGCCAAAAAATTGCCCTCACGAGCGAGACATTTGCCCAAAGTTTCTTTATTTGATAGCAAAACAGTACAAATGAACGTGATTTGCTTATTATGTTGAAGAGAAACAAAATTACTCGGTCATTGAAAGCTTGGACCTTCAACAATCTTGTCCGAAGAATGTTTTCGAATATCCCTAGGTTCTTTGTGTACATTTTGCCATGAATGGAGGTAAAAACGAGTCCCAAATCGGGCACAGCGAAGCAAAATGCCAACTGCAAGCCGTATGCAGTTTTCGAATGCTACATTAAATACCCTCGAAGTAATTCGCCGATTTACATGGACTTTTTCTATCCAATCTTTGTAAATTTGATATCAAAATAATCACTAGATTCCAGGCTTTTCAAATCCGACCGTACATCTTGACAAACGCATAAGGCGATTGACTTAAACCGCTTTTTAGTATTGACCGCGGACGGGATTTCATCACCGATCGGTCACGGCTTCTATCGAGTTTCGCAACTTCAAAGCCCGATTTACATGGATTTTTTTTTAATATTCAGATAAATTTTAATATTTCTAGATGGAAGGATAGTTACATTTCTTAAATCCAACCGTACATCTTGAAAAAGTAACTTTAAATAGGGCGAAATTTAAACTTACGCTCAAAATTTTGCTGTTTTTCTGCGATTTTCGGGTTGTTTTTCGGGGGCCTGGGGACGAAAAGAAAAATCTGAAGCAAATGTCACCCAATTTTTTGCCATGTTGAGAGGCCAAAATCATGATGAGGTAATATCTCGAAGAAAAACGAACGCCTACCTCGGCAAATATCATGGTTCCTAACTTTTCGGATAGCTTTTATACTGTGAAAAGATGAAGGTAAACGGCCGACCTGGATCTTTTGGTTCTGCCTGGTTTTCTCTGACAATGACACTTACAGAACTGTTCCTGTTTCTGTGTTTTCCCTGGGCGCGCGTGGAATCTCGCGTAGAACAGTTCTGTAGATAGTTTTTTATTTTAATAGATTGTAAATAGAAAAATTTTTCCTAAAGACTTAATATTTAAAAAATAATTAATTAGTAGATAGTTTGTAAATAAATTCAGTTTCATACGCTA
>JAHPZR010056003.1:42500-67500 GCA_019787425.1 Platygyra sinensis | reverse complement strand
ATGTTTTAAATAACCAGGACACCAATTTTCAGACCAATGCCGTATAAGGTTGAGATTTAATGACGATTTGAATATTGCAAAGATTAGACGGTTTTGTATGGAAGCGAGGAAGCTTTGCCCTCCAGAAACCTTTTCTGTTATTAATCACTACCAAAAGAAGCTGCCGGCATATAACCATTGGAGATAGAAAGAGGGGTAAAATATTAGGAAAAATGGAAATTTCTAGGCCCTTGCAACGAAAGGCAAAGATTTTATGGCAGCTTGAAAACTTGCAAAATTACAAGGATTTGTATGGAAAACCACTGGAGCGTGACTGGAGGGCAAAGCGATTTCTTCTCATACAAATCCTTCTAATTTTTAACGTCCATAAAAATTCCCCCCTTAAAAGATATAAACCTGAAAATTTGCATGTAAGCTTATTTGGAACTGCTCTTTCCATTTCTGATAACATTATGCATTACCAATGATTAATCAGTGTGTTCTTGAAAAGCACGTCACGTGACCAACTGTTGCAAAAGGCCTATTAATTCTCTCTTTCTCTCTCGTCAGCAAAGCTGAGAGTTCAGATAAAAACTTAACATGTATTTTCATGAACCAATCGGGGTTAAAAGAGCCCGGTTTCGAAAATTGGAGAACGTTTTCAAAAAAAGCTAGAGAACCTTATTACGCTTTCAAAAATTTGCTCTTGTCAGCGTTTCGGAATCCGACGGACAGTTAAACAAGCGTTCATAGCAGTTTAAAAATCATAGACGCTAGTGAAAAAAAAGCCATGTTGATAAACAGGGAACAGAATATTTCCAAACAACGAACTCGAACGAATTATTTCCTAGCAAAGCGATTGCAAGAAAGATAACGCTTTCGAAATCAGCCCGCTTTTATTTTGAATACGTAACAGATTTTTCATAAGCCAATCAGGGTTCACTATTAGCGGGCAAGTCTGGGAGAGTTCAATGTGCCATTGTGAAGAAACCAGTTTTTTGTGACTGGTTAGTCGGGATAAATCAGTTAATGAGAAACCACAGCAGTAATGACCAGAACACGTCAATGTATTCCACAGCAATTTATTTACGAATACGAGACAATAACGTATGACATCACTCCCGTTAATGTATTCCACAGCAATTTTAGATCAAGTTAATTTATACCTCCGCACTAATGAGAATCCACAGCATTTTATTCATGAGATCAACACAATAGCCTATGACGTCAGTGACGTTAATTTATTCCTGCGCAAATTAATGAGATTCCTGCGCAAAAAAGGGGAAACCGTGGTGCGCCCCATACTACTTGCGCCGACCTGGACACTAGTTTTCTCACTTTGAAAAAAGTTTAACTCAACCTGAAATCGAAGTTCATCTAAATCCGTCTCATTTTTTGCACTTTTTCTCTTGGTTTTCAATCGTTTACTGAAAAATCTGTTTTTGAGTGTCCTTTTGCTCATCCTATATTATTTTTATCATATCTGGTTAAAAGCAGTATTTATCGCGTCTCTGTTTTATGCAAATTAGCTTTGGAATGGTATGTAATGCGCATGTGCGCCACCTGAGTGTGTCCCTTTAAGTGTGAAATATTATGTGCATCGGCTAGGTAACTTTACTTTATGATTCGCATTGACAATTTTTAATTGAAAAAGGGAGTGTTCCAAAAAAATAATTTAAAAATTGACACAGAAACAGGAAATTTCTTCCAGTCTACTACCGCTATATCCTTGAATTATATATTATGTTACATAAGAAATAGAAAACACGCACCATGTTTTTGTTGAGTTATAGAAACATGATAATATTATTGGATTATGAACTCTAGATATTTGTATGAGGTCATAGTTAGTGAAGCCGAAGGCCTCATAAACTATCACCTCATAGGAATATCGAGCTCATACTCTAATTGTTTTAGTAGAATTCTTACTAAAATTTTGTTCAAATAACGGTTTCTCCCCAACCTCTCAATCCGCCACTAGTTGATGATGCTCCCGTTGATCGATGGCCGATCGTATTTGAAAAACTTTGAAAACTATCGACGGCTTTAACCATGTAAAGTGTGAGCCGCCTGTGGTATATAACAATAGTTGCTATTCTTATATCTTCAAAGGGATGCAAATAAGTGGCAGGGTATACTGCAGTCAGTAAGCCGCGTGCTGCACTGAGTGTTCCTCGTTATTCACTTTATTGACTTTGTTTGAGTTACGCTTGCAAAGCAACGAACTCCAACAAAGTCCGTTGATCGATCGATGGCCGCCCATCTTATTTGAAAAACTTTAAAAGCTATCCACGGTTTTTACCGCTTATGGTCGCAAAATGTAAAGACAGCGCGGGTTAGATCGTGCTCACTCTAACGGACAGTCTTCTCTTAACCACGCCCTCGTGATATCCCTCGCGGCAAATAGGAACTAATTTGCAACTGAATGTTGTTCTAAAATGGGCATTGTTAGTTTTGACAGTATTTTTTTTTTGTCCTGAGCTAAATACAATGGCTTTTTCTTAATAGAACGCGCCATCTTCGAACGCGACTCGGCCAGGCAGTTTTCAAATTAAAAGGGATAGTTGTCCTCGTTCACCCATTACCAAACTTAAAACGCATTTTGTTTAAGAAAAGATCCATCGTCCATTTGCCGTATGCCGAATATTGAAAGGCGTTTCCAATTTTCAATAAATAACGGCCACTTCCTGGCGTGTTCGAGGTGTCTGTTCAGAGGATTTCGATAAAGCTTTGAACGACTTGTAGATTTATATTAAAACAATTAGATTATTTGCTCTCGATTTCTATGCGTGATAGTTGATGAGCGTGCAACGTGATAGAATTCTCGAGCTCATGATCTAATTGTTTAAAAGAAACACGATTTTTAACCAATCAGCGCGCGTATTTTCTTGTGACTGTTTCCTAAACTCTGATAAAGCACGGGGTTTGACCAATCAGAGCGTGCGCGGAGTCTTATCTATATTATAAAAAGATTCATCAATCATCACACACGGCTGATCTGGCTATAACTCAGTATAATCTTGCATTGTCGTCATTTCCTATTTAGATAACGCGAACAGATGAAAAAGAAACTAAAAGCTTCCAATGATGACAAAATTGAAAAGTTTCTTTTTCATGGCACGACACCAGACATTATTGACGCCATCTGCAAACACAACTTTGATCACAGGATGCGAGGAAAATACGGAACAATGTATGGCGAAGGAAGCTACTTTGGTCAGTGAAGGTCTCGTACAGTAATAACTACAGCAACCAAATTGGAGAGAAAACCCCTTCTGAAAGATCCAAAAAATCTTGCAGGTGACCTGTATCTATTTAACAAGGATGTTACATTGCTAAAAAAAGCAATACATTGCTTACAAACTGAGTTAGTAGCAATTTTGGTAGTGTAGTCATGAACTTTAGAGGCTGCACTAAGAGTCATGAGTAAGGAGATATGTCCAGGATTGAACGCTAATGAGATTCAAATTCCTTGTGACAAGCATCACAAAGTGTCCTCATTGGTAAAAAGTCACCAAAACACACCGACAATTCTACAAATATGAAGTCATATGGAGATGTCAAATAACCCTGCCAAATATGAAGTACTAATAAAACAATACTTGCGTTCAATCCTGGACATAAGTGTAAGTAAGAGGGATCCTTTTCTACAGCTACTTTTACTGACCATTACACATTAGACACAGAAATAAAGTTCGTATTACATTATTACACACAACTGACAAGATCTTCGTTCTATCAGGGTTCTACTGTACTGTACGAGGCACAGGAGCCACCCGATGTTCCTACGAACCTCTGCAATTTGCGGCATTTTTTTAGATTCCAACATGCAATACCTTCATAGAAACAATCTTGTTCATCCGTCATCAAATCACACAGAGGTTTTTCGTGTTCCCGGGATAGGACTGGAACTAGCTTGCAACTGAGGCTACCGCCGACGGTCTTTTCAAATACAAATGACATTCATGATATTCCCCCGCATGAGCCTCCACTCCATGCTAGTTCCTATCCACTACCGTGAATGCGAAAATGACCTACTGTATCTACCACTAACTTTAACATGACGACTTTCCTAGTATCTTTGCTGCTACAGCGAATTAAGGGCGCTTTCCATTCAACCAAACTTATTCCAAAGGGAAGAAAAAGGAAAAGTTTACAGAAAATCCGGAAACTGTTGAATCTCCGACAGGACAAACCATCAGACTGAAAATTGCGGAATAAAAAAAATTCCGGTCGGATATCAAATGGAAAAGAAGTTCTCGGTAAAATTTCCAGAAAAATCTGGGTATATTTTGAAAGGTTGTCGTTTTTTCCGGAAATTCTGTAAAATGCTGTTCCATTCGCTATTGGTAGTTTCCGGAAATTCAAAACCAGAATTTTTCATCGAATGGAAAGCGCCCTCAATCTCCAAAGCAGTATGTTCATTACTTTTCAGTTTAACTACTTTGCTGAAAGATTACTTGTTCATATGTCCATTTTTCTTCCAATTCCACGCAATTCCCCTTTTTCTTTTTTGCTCAGCGCACGTTTCTTTAGGTTTCGTCCTTAAAACCAAGACAAGTCGTTGCGGAATGCGAACTGGTGGGCGTGAAGTGACGAGTATATGGTCTACTCCTATCATAGGTACTTGGTGCTGTACTGAACACATTTAAAGTAAAACCACTGCATGCGTTAACTCCACTCGGTGAGGACGCTTTAGAGTTTTGGAGCTTTGGAATATTTTTTTCAGACGATCTGCTTAGATAGAACGCTGCATCAAGACTATTTCTTTGCTTGTTCGTACCTTGATAGGTTGGGGCTGAAAGGCTACTTTCAGCAGCATCACTCGGCGTTGAAGTTCAACTAGATTGAGATTCTAAAATTGTTTACCTTAATGAGTGATAAACTAGGCTGAATAATATTTTTCTGCGGTAGTTCCGCCCAGCTTGCATGGACTCTGCACTTAGGTCTTCTGAGCACTGAATCAAGATTATCTGAGCTTCTTGTCGCGGTTGTATCAGTAAGCTCTGAACTAGACACAGTTGAGGCTGAATAACTACTTTGAATAGTAGACCCACTCAGCAAGGTCGCTATGCGATGATTATCAGAGCATTTAGTCGGGGTTGTACCAGTTAGCTCTGCAGAAAATAACGGTAAGGCTGAATAGCTACTTTGCGTAATAGAACCACTCGGCAAGGACACCGTGCTAAGATTATAGGAACTTTTTGCCACACAGATGTACCAGTAATCTCTGAAGAACTATTTTGTCTCGTAGAACCACTCGGCAAGGACGCTGTGCCAAAACAATCTGAGCTTCTTGTCGGGGTTGTACCAGTAAACTCAGCACAAGACACAGTTGAGGCTGAATAACTACTATGTGTAGTAGAAGCTCTTGGCGGGGACGCTGTGCCAAGATTATCTGAGCTGCCTGTCGCAGATGTACCAGTAAGCTTTGCTTCAGACACAGTTGGGGCTGAATAACTACTTTGTGTAATAGAACCATTCGGCAAGGACGCTGTGTCAAGATTATCTGAGCTGCTTGTCGGGATTGTACCAGTAGAATATAAATCACCTCTAAACACAATTGAGGCTGAATAACTACTTTGTGTAATAGTACTACTCGGCAAGGACGCTGTGTCAAGATTATCTGAACTGCTTGTCGCGGATTTACTACGTACGCTGTGCATTTGACACACTTGAGGCTGCATAACTACTTTGTCTAGTAGAACCATTCGGCAAGGAGGTTGTGTCAATATTATCTGAGCTTCTTGTCAGGGTTGTACCAGTAAGCTCAGCACTAGACACAGTTGAGGTTGAATAACTACTTTGTGTAGTAGAAGCACTTGGCGGGTACGCTGTGCCAAGACTATCTGGGCTGCTTGTCACGGATGTACCAGTAAGCTCTGCATGAGACACAGGAGAGGCGTATTCTGGTTGAAATGGACTACAAAAAGGAGAATTCCCTTCCCTTTCTTTACTCCTTTAAAAAATAAAAAGAAATTCTCCTATCAAGTTTGTTTGTATCAAAAACAGTTATCAGATTCAATTCTGCATTCCGTCCCAAAGTAGTCAACACAGTTACTAGTTAGAGAATTTTTGGCTTCTGCTACACTGATGTGACAAGGTTCTTCGGGATGTATTAACCGGTCCATTCCCTCTATGTTATCCCCCAAGCAGCATAGGAGCAATTCGGGTTTGTCACTGTGGTAGTTCTTGGCAAGTGCCGACGCGCCTCGTAGCCCAACCGTTAGGGCATGGTGATCTTAGTTTAGCAGTTACAGGTTCTAATCCCATCAAGAGAGTAGTAAACCTCTCTCGTGAAAACACGGCAGTTTGACGAAAATATAGGGAGCAGAGATGGTGCACTGAGAGCGCTCGCCTCCCAACAATGTGGCCCGGGTTCTTATCTTGGACCAGCATCAAAAGTAGATTGAGTTTGTTAAATGGTTAACCTTTTTGCTCTGAAGGGTTTTCTCCGGGTTTTAGAGGTTTTCCTCCCTCCATAAAATGTTCAACACTCTAATTCTGATTAAATCTCGAATCAGGACCAATTTATAACGAGTTAAAGAAAGGTATTGCGTGAATCCTGAGTAAAAGATTGCATTTACTGCAGATTTACATTTGCATGAATCTATAAATATCCATACCATTCAACCAAATCGTCATGGGAGATAGGTTTTTCAGGTCTTCTTTTCACTTGTCTCTTGGTGCCAGTTCTCACATTGACTTGGTACATCGCTCTTGTCGAATAAAAAAACAAGTTGTACACATTCTCTGAGGTTACAAACTGGTGCATGGCTTCTGTCTTGCCCTCGCCTAACAGGTCTTGATAGGCTTGCTCTATCTGTTCTTGTAGGTCTCTTTTCTAAAACAAAAAAAGTTCTCGTGTGTTACTCAACTATCTATAGTGACCACAATGATAGCCTAGCTGTCAGTTTTGCTTTTGTTACGAAAATGTATTGTTAATCTATCTCCCGACTTTCGATACAAGCATTCATTATACTATTATTCAGTATTGAACCACACTCAGTTCCTACAAGATCTGGGCCATACCGCAAAATTGCTATCATAGAAATACCTCATACAGCCTCGCAGGTTTAAATTTGTTCAAAAGGGCGTTTTGGGGATTTGTTACAGAAAAAGGAAGAATTTTGAGATTCAGACATGTTTGTGTTGGAAAGGTGCTGTGCTGAAAAAATGTGTTGAGCTGTCGGGAACACAGCTTCGTGAAACCCTCTTTGATAGCCATGCAAATAAAGCTCACTAGATGCTGTTGTTAAGTGCCGTCATTAATTAAAAATTGGACGTCTCTTAGTATACTCTAAAGTACATAAAACACAAAAACATGGTTTGCACAAAAATAAACTAAGTTGCCATGATCTTTACATCAGTTCCAATGCAAGGAAAGAGTGAAGTTTATTTCTGGTTTAATTTATTAGTTCAGTTCTATTTCTAGACGATGGCTATTTTAGGATGTCAACGTTGCCACACGTTACAGAATGAAGCAGAATCCGTCTTTTTTCCTTTTGAGTCAGTGCGATGCGAGGTCATTAAAAATTGAAGATGTTACCATGAACCACTAGGTCTTGAAAAGGCCATGCATAACAAGCACCATGAAATTCATAATGTTTTGTAGATTTTAGAAAGGGTATATTGAGAATCAATACGCAAATCATTCCCTTAGATTATCCACTCAGGGGGTTTGTGGGGCTCATTCTCCATTCACCAGAGAATTGGAGAGGGGGAAGAATTCTCTTGGGGAGGGGTTTTCAAATACTTCAACCTTAATAAGCTTACTAAGTGGTCTTTGTCATAAAGACGCCAGACATTGCCATTATCTTTCCAATACCATTTCCAGTTCGTAAACATGGATTCATAATGCCATGTGACATGAGACGCAATCGATAGCCGCCTCAGCAGACCTGCTAACAAACCTTCACCACCCCTTGGCCTTTGAAATGTGATGGTCATATTGTCCAGGTCAATCGTAATTTCATATTCCATATCACCAGGAAATCTACCCTGTCTGAAAATCATAAAAAAGCGACTGCATCATTTCACAGACGTAAGATTATTGAAATGAGTCAAGACATGTAATAATAAATAATAATAAATGTAAAGTACGTTAATAGCACCATTGCTACATCTTTAATAGATGGGTGCTTTAGTGTTTTCTAATATACAGAAATAGATCTGTGGTGCAAGACAAAGTGGTCGCTTACGGGAGGTGGTCATTTACGGGGAAAATAAAAAAAAATATGCCCAATGCTGCATTGACTGATCAATTACTTAAAGATAGTACGTTATCAGCTAAAATTAGGCAACTAGAAGCTAAGTTTTTCAATGTTTTTTTTTTCTTCACATGCAAAAATTTTCGGGAAAAGTACAATAAAGGGTACTTGTCAGTGCGCCCCATCCACACGTATCCGGATATTTTTGAATCCGCAACCTTTTCTTCCCGGACACGGCTTCCGTCCACACGCATCCGGCGAATTCGGCAGGAATTCGGATTGATTTTTGCTGTGGACGGGAAAATTTTTGAATCCGTAAAGAAAAGTTGCAGATTCAAAAATAACTGTTATTAGTATAAATGTACCGTAGTCTATTGTGAATCCGTGAATTTGATTGGCTATATTACCGTTGACTGTCTGCTGATAGTCAACAGTTACGCATCAGTGCACATCGGGCATCACGTTTGAACCTGATGTAACATAATAAAACAGTTCTTTTCTACGCGTTACTTGACATTTTTGTCTTTTTATGCAATAAGACTACGGTAAATTTATACTAAAACAATTAGACTACTCGCTCTCGTTTTCTACGAGCGATGGTCAACTCGGCTGCGCCTCGTTGACTATCTGCTCGTACAAAACTCTGGCTCGTAGTCTAATTGTTAAATATCTGTCAGCAGTCCGGTTAGCGTTATCAAAAACTAAACTTTTGCAACTTCTGAGGAAAGATTTTCTGACGATCATAGGTGATCATGTTGGGCGGTCGCTTACCAGAAACAAAAAACAAAAGAATATGTCAAACTTCTGGCCTAACAACTGGTCGCGGTCGCTTAAGGCATTTGAGTATTGGTCGATTACCAGAGAGCTCTTGGAACAATTTGACTGAGAAACAAAATGGTTAACTACAAAGTGGTCGCAAAATTATAATCTTGGTATTACTCTGCACCATCTTTTGTCTACAAAAGCCTGAGCTAGTGACTTCTACACACTGCGTAAATGCTAGATACAGCCAGTTTTGTAAATAGAGCAACTATTGCTATTAACAAATGCCGGAAAATATAACAATGGAGACAGTGCTTTAATTACGAAAAAACGTGTAGTTCTCTGCTTGATATATTTAGCGATGGCTCAAGAGGCCTCATGATTGGCGTAAGTTTCTATGAAGAAAGGAGGAGCTAAGCAGCGGTTAATCTAAATACTCTCATACTCCTAGGTAACTTTATACTCATTCAGTTTCATGTCTTAAACTCCCAAGGATATCCTTTACAGCAATCCAAAAAGCAGATAGCTTAATTATTCTTTATTGGCCAATCATATTGCAAGAGTGAATGAGGCCAAGTTGACAATTGAATGCTGCATTTTCACTGTTCAATTGGCAAGTTAACTAGAAACCAACGATATCAAAACGTTGTCAAAATTACCAAAATTTTCGTAGCCAGTGGCAATTAGGTACAGCTTGTAGCACTGATTAAGGGGGTTTACCTCGGTGTAAAAACCTGTGAAGTTTTTCTTTGTTTAGTAGCTATTGTTAGGGTTGGGGTCAATTATGTTGACTTCTTTGCTTACTTTGGTTTGCGTCACTGGTGAGTGTCACAGGTTTTTACACCGAGGAGTGGCCGATTAAAGACTTTCTGGTTTAAGTGTGAAATAAATATAAACTTGCTTTTGAAGACGAGAAAGATCAAGGGGTTGGGCTGGCTTGAAATTCACTAGCGTTCCGACATTCTCATCACAGTACATCTTTTCCACAGCCAAGTTGTCTTCATCAGTGAAACATTTCCATTCATCAAACAGGGAAACTTTGTATTGCCAGTGGAAAGGCAAAGAACAATGAAGCTCTGTGCATGCTGAACCTTTGTCACATCTACCAACAAGGAACTGTGGGCAGATAGATGCATCTGGCTTATCCTGATGCGGAGTGTTGCCTGTTAACACACGAAAGTCAAACATGAAGTGAGCAATTTTCTCACTGAAACTACATTGCTGTAATGAGACCTCGTTCCCAGGGTCTCTCGTCTTACCGCAACCTGGGGAGAGCACCCTGTCCTCGCTCGCCCCAAGGGCGGTAACGAAAGAGATCCTGGGTACGATGTTAGCGGTAATGTACAATACTGTTGTTGGGCACAACAATCTCAAACCTGAGGGTGAACAAATACCGTGAAATGTTAATAATTATAAACCCACTGTCAAACAGTCAACCTTTACAACTGATTACCTTTTGAGACTCACAATGCTGAAATCGAGAGCTTAGCACAGTGCAAGTGCCTATAGACTAATTTTAGTTTATGTGACAGTAATTTTATCTTTTACAAGGGCAATAATACCTAGAACTGATAAATGTACTAATGTAAAAAAGCAAAAAGTAAAAATGGTAGTGATAAAGATAAACAAACAGACCTTCCAATCATGTCACTAAGCAATAGAGACAATTGATAAGTGTATTTCCAGGAACTTAGAAAAAAGTACACTACTAAGTTGTAAACTAGGCTGAATAAATACTTTCTGCAGCAGTTCTGCTTGGCGTGAAAGCTGACCCAAGATTGACTGTTGTTCTTGTCGGGTTTACACTCGTAAGCTCTGAGCCAGACACAACTGAGGCTAAGTGACCACTTTCAGCAACAGTTCCCTTCAGCATGGAGATTATCTGGGCATTTAGTCGGGTTTCAACACCAACAAGCTCTGAACTTAACAAAGTTGAAACTGAATAACAACTTTCTTCAACAATCCCGGCCTTCAGGGACGCTGTGCCAGGATTATCTGAGCATTTAGTCGGGGTTGTGCCAGTAAGCTCTGCCATAGAAACAGTTGAGGCTGAATCGCTACTTTGTGTAATAGAGTCACTCGGCAAGGACGCTGTGCCAAGATTATATGTACATTTAGTCACGGTTGTACCAGTAAGCTCTGCACTAGACAAAGCTGAGGCTGAAAATCTACTTTGTGTAGAAGAAGAAGGTGTAAGGTACTGTGCTGATCTCTTTTTCAGGAGTAAGGGCCTGCCGAAAGGCGGTTTAGCTGAAGAATATTGAATGACGTACTCTGGGTAGAAGTGATTTCTATCAAAGACGACGAAGATGGTTGGGCTTAAAATGTTGTCCACACGAGAGTCGTACAGACGGATGTCGACATTTGCAAAATCTATTGGTGATAGTGTTTGATACCTGAGCCCGTGACCCTCGGTATAAGAACCAACGAGTACTTTGGCCAAAAACATATACTGAAACAAATTAGAATCTTCCTTTGCGTAGGAATGACTGATTACGGCATTGACTGCAAAGTACGTTCCTTGGCCAAGCATAAGCGTTCTGTTATTTTTATGTATTTGTGGATCAAAGTTCTCTTCACAAATGGCCTCCACGTTTTCTGGACTAGTTCCGTGAAACAATCTCTTCTCATTAACCTGCTGCTGATTTAAAAGATGGGCTTTTTGCATCATCTTTTCTTTATTCCTTCAAAAAAGAAAAAAGAAATTCTCAGGTTTGTTTGTATCAGAAGCCGTTTCTAGGTTAAATTATGCATTCCGTCCTTCAAAGTGCCCCTTAGAACTAGGGATTATCTTGGCTCCCAGCCTGCTGCAATGAAGTGACAGGGTTCATCGGGATGTATTAACCGGCCCATTCCCTCAATGTCAACCCCATGCATAGGAGCAACTCCTGGTTTCTTAAGGTGTTGAGAATTCTGGGTAATTCCAATCCGGAACTAACACCTTGCTGACTGGCCTTATAGCTCAACCAGTAGACCATAGTGATCTAACCTGGTGGTTGCGGGTTTCCTAATTTTGAATTCTTGCTGGGATTAACAATATAATGAGAAGGAAATTTGTGTATTAATTCTCAGCACTTATTCTGGAGTACTCCAGAGTTAAAATTTTCTGTCATGCAAACAATTAGTTCTCATTATCGGCCGAATTCTCAGCACTTATTCTGGAGTACTCCAGAGTTAAAATTCTCTGTCATGCAAACAATTAGTGCTCATTATCGGCCGGATCATATTAGAATCACATTCGTTTGCACCCAGGGTATTGCAAATTGTAACATTAAAAATACCACGTATGGCTGTTATATTTTTCAATATTCTAATCATGGACACTTAACTCTGGTTCAAATTTTCTCAAACAGTTATTTCATTACCTGCAGTACTCCTCCCAAATTAAAGGATTCTCCACACGGTCGATATTTCTGATCACCGCCCGGCGATTCATCGACCGAAAGAACAACTTCTCCACCTCCTGAAATTCGGTTGAAGCTGCGTCTAATGCAACGCGCGTGTATGATACATTGACCCGCATTGAGGGAAGGTGGCTTGGAACATGGTTGAAAATGTTAGTCGTCACAGGTCCTTCCTGTACTTTTTTTTTGGCTGTGGAATCACCTCGAGCCCTTGAAAGAAAACAGTTGCATATCTATCCTTTTCAAAATTTTTACCTCTTGATTTTATAGGTGTATCACAAAGAAGTGCATGAAAGAATGAAAACGTCGTTTACCGTTTACAAATACCTGCATTAGTTCCGGGGATATTGAAGTTTGAAAAATGGGTAAAATATGCACATGAGATGACTGATGATGTCATACACTCAACCCAATATTACTTCACGTATATAAGTAGAGCTATCTTGGCAAATTTACAGCACAGACCATTGAAACTTGGTAGGCTAAAAGTTCTACAGAAAACACACCTACGGTTGTAAAAAATTTTGTTGCCATGGCAGCTCACTCTTATCCAGTCCCCACCCACTTAATTTCAATAAGTAAGTGATTTTCAGCTCGAAAAACGTTAAACAAGGTCATTAGCTCAAGCTAACATACTTATATGCTTGTTGGATCATCTATATAAGGCACCATTTGTAAATATGAAAATGGTACGCCAAAAGTGGCCAGAAATGCCATTGATTTAGGGGAGGTCTGGAACCCAGTATGTTGCCATGGTAACAAAACTGTTAAGCTCAAATTGTGGAGCACATTTAGTAGAATCTTACTTCAAAGAATCAAACATTTCTGATACAAATTGGCTGGTGTCTTTTTTCGTCATATTTGATAAAAATTTCGTAGAGTGTATGACGTCATCACTCGGCTAATTTGCATATTTTAAAAACTTGAATATCTCTGGAACAAAGAGAGATATTTGAAAATAGTAAACAGCATTTTTGCTATCATGCAGGCTACTTGTTTATGTTTTAAAATGGCCTTGATAGAAAAGATGAAGCTACCTGTGGTTTCAGTTAATTGTAAAATACCATGCAATACACTTCTTGTTACGCTCAAGTTGTAATTTCAAATACGATCCGCATTGTACATATCAAGGCGTTTCCATGACTCAAGGACGCGTCTAAGGCAGTTTAACGAAAAGGTAGGGAGCAGGGATGGTGCACTGAGAGCTCGCCTTCCACCAAAGAGTCCCGCGTTCTTATCTTGGACCCAGCGTCAAAAGTAGGTTGTGTTTGTTGATGGTTCACTTTCTTGTTCCGAGGGGTTTTCTCAGGGTTTTCAAGGTTTTCTTCCCTCCATAAAAATATCTAACCCTCTAAATTCTAATTAAATCTCGAATCGCGAGATTTATAACGAGTTAAAGAGAGGTCTTCCGTGTACCTTGAGTAAAAGATTGCATTTACAGTAGATTTACATTTACATGAATCTACAAATCGAAGGATCTATAAATATCCATACCATTCATTCAGATCGTCATGGGAGATAGGTTTTTCAGGTCTCCTTTTCACTTGTCTCTTGGTCCCAGTTTTCATACTGACCTGGTACATCTCTCTCGTCGAATACAAAAACAAGCTGTACACATTCTCCGAGATTAGGAACTGGTACATGGCTTCTGTTTCGCGCTGACCCAACATGTCTTGATAAGCTTGCTCTATCTGTTTTTGTAGGTCGCTTTCCTATAAGAAATATGTTTTAATCTTACCGATAGTTAACCATTTATAATCACAATGAAAAGCTGCTTGTCACTTTTGCTTTTGTTACAATGTTTGTTACATGTTTGGTTTGGAAAGGTGCTGGGTTGGAAAGGTGGTGGTGCATACCTGTGGGGTATTTATAGACTTCTCAAAGGCATTTGACACGGTTAATCATCAAATATTGCTGAAGAAACTACAATCATGTGGAATTAGAGGTATTCTCTTAAAATGGTTTACAAGTTATCTTGAGAACAGACAGCAGTATGTAAAATTGGGTCATATAGACTCACCAAGACAAGCGATGACCTGCGGAATTCCGCAAGGTAGTACACTAGGACCTTTGCTTTTCTTACTTTATATTAATGATCTACCAAACTGCTCAAAGAATTTAATCTTCAGGATATTTGCGGATGATACTAATCTTTTTGCTTCAGCTTGCGACTTGAAGAGCCTTGAAACACTAATTAATTCTGAATTAGAGAAAGTTAAAGGGGCTCAGTCACGTTTGAAAAGCTTAGCTAAACTTTTCAAATTCGTTGTTTGCAATCCGTGTCAATCTTCTCCATCCTTAACCATCCTTGTTCCTTTTATGGTTTATTATTATCCCTTTGATGTTTTTCTATCTTTATAAAGTGTTATTTTTAGGTTTCCTTCAATTTAACGGTTATTTTTTCCATGTTCAAAATAACTCAAGATGCCGTGACTGAGCCCCTTTAAGGAATGGTGCGATGTTAACAAACTATCTGTCAACCTTAGCAAAACCAATTATGTGATAATAAAATCTTCTAGGAAAACTTCTGAAAATATAGAAATATAATTGCAAAGCATGAACGGATCGTGCCACCTGTTAAGAAAAAAGATCACATAAAATATCTAGGTGTTATGATAGATGAATAATTATCATGGAAATATCATATCTCTTATATCTGTTCTCGTGTTTCACGTAATATTGGCATCATTTCAAAACTAAGACACTATCTATCTATCTATTCATCAACTGAAACAAATTTATTATAACCTTATCTACCCCTATCTATCATATGCCGTGATAGCTTGGGGAAGTGCTTATAACACGCATTTGCAAAAGTTGTAATCTAAACAAAATAGAGTCCTAAGAATAATGTTTTTTTGCAACTACATCTGGACCTTACACTGAAAGCGCTCTCCCATTCTTAAATCTTCTAGACATTTTAACAGTAGTAGGGTCCGAAATTGCGCTTTCCTCGGGTCGCCAATGCGACTGAAAATTTTGCACAGGCGACCAGAATTCACTAATGGTCGCCTGTGCAAAATTTTCAGTCGCATTGGCGACCCGAGGAAAGCGCAATTTCGGACCCTACTACTGTTAAAATGTCTAGAAGATTTAAGAATGGGAGAGCGCTTTCAGTGTAAGGTCCAGATGTAGTTGCAAAAAAACATTATTCTTAGGACTCTATTTTGTTTAGATTACAACTTTTGCAAATGCGTGTTATAAGCACTTCCCCAAGCTATCACGGCATATGATAGATAGGGGTAGATAAGGTTATAATAAATTTGTTTCAGTTGATGAATAGATAGATAGATAGTGTCTTAGTTTTGAAATGATGCCAATATTACGTGAAACACGAGAACAGATATAAGAGATATGATATTTCCATGATAATTATTCATCTATCATAACACCTAGATATTTTATGTGATCTTTTTTCTTAACAGGTGGCACGATCCGTTCATGCTTTGCAATTATATTTCTATATTTTCAGAAGTTTTCCTAGAAGATTTTATTATCACATAATTGGTTTTGCTAAGGTTGACAGATAGTTTGTTAACATCGCACCATTCCTTAAAGGGGCTCAGTCACGGCATCTTGAGTTATTTTGAACATGGAAAAAATAACCGTTAAATTGAAGGAAACCTAAAAATAACACTTTATAAAGATAGAAAAACATCAAAGGGATAATAATAAACCATAAAAGGAACAAGGATGGTTAAGGATGGAGAAGATTGACACGGATTGCAAACAACGAATTTGAAAAGTTTAGCTAAGCTTTTCAAACGTGACTGAGCCCCTTTAACTTTCTCTAATTCAGAATTAATTAGTGTTTCAAGGCTCTTCAAGTCGCAAGCTGAAGCAAAAAGATTAGTATCATCCGCAAATATCCTGAAGATTAAATTCTTTGAGCAGTTTGGTAGATCATTAATATAAAGTAAGAAAAGCAAAGGTCCTAGTGTACTACCTTGCGGAATTCCGCAGGTCATCGCTTGTCTTGGTGAGTCTATATGACCCAATTTTACATACTGCTGTCTGTTCTCAAGATAACTTGTAAACCATTTTAAGAGAATACCTCTAATTCCACATGATTGTAGTTTCTTCAGCAATATTTGATGATTAACCGTGTCAAATGCCTTTGAGAAGTCTATAAATACCCCACAGGTATGCACCACCACCTTTCCAACCCAGCACCTTTCCAAACCAAACATGTAACAAACATTGTAACAAAAGCAAAAGTGACAAGCAGCTTTTCATTGTGATTATAAATGGTTAACTATCGGTAAGATTAAAACATATTTCTTATAGGAAAGCGACCTACAAAAACAGATAGAGCAAGCTTATCAAGACATGTTGGGTCAGCGCGAAACAGAAGCCATGTACCAGTTCCTAATCTCGGAGAATGTGTACAGCTTGTTTTTGTATTCGACGAGAGAGATGTACCAGGTCAGTATGAAAACTGGGACCAAGAGACAAGTGAAAAGGAGACCTGAAAAACCTATCTCCCATGACGATCTGAATGAATGGTATGGATATTTATAGATCCTTCGATTTGTAGATTCATGTAAATGTAAATCTACTGTAAATGCAATCTTTTACTCAAGGTACACGGAAGACCTCTCTTTAACTCGTTATAAATCTCGCGATTCGAGATTTAATTAGAATTTAGAGGGTTAGATATTTTTATGGAGGGAAGAAAACCTTGAAAACCCTGAGAAAACCCCTCGGAACAAGAAAGTGAACCATCAACAAACACAACCTACTTTTGACGCTGGGTCCAAGATAAGAACGCGGGACTCTTTGGTGGAAGGCGAGCTCTCAGTGCACCATCCCTGCTCCCTACCTTTTCGTTAAACTGCCTTAGACGCGTCCTTGAGTCATGGAAACGCCTTGATATGTACAATGCGGATCGTATTTGAAATTACAACTTGAGCGTAACAAGAAGTGTATTGCATGGTATTTTACAATTAACTGAAACCACAGGTAGCTTCATCTTTTCTATCAAGGCCATTTTAAAACATAAACAAGTAGCCTGCATGATAGCAAAAATGCTGTTTACTATTTTCAAATATCTCTCTTTGTTCCAGAGATATTCAAGTTTTTAAAATATGCAAATTAGCCGAGTGATGACGTCATACACTCTACGAAATTTTTATCAAATATGACGAATTAATTAGTGTTTCAAGGCTCTTCAAGTCGCAAGCTGAAGCAAAAAGATTAGTATCATCCGCAAATATCCTGAAGATTAAATTCTTTGAGCAGTTTGGTAGATCATTAATATAAAGTAAGAAAAGCAAAGGTCCTAGTGTACTACCTTGCGGAATTCCGCAGGTCATCGCTTGTCTTGGTGAGTCTATATGACCCAATTTTACATACTGCTGTCTGTTCTCAAGATAACTTGTAAACCATTTTAAGAGAATACCTCTAATTCCACATGATTGTAGTTTCTTCAGCAATATTTGATGATTAACCGTGTCAAATGCCTTTGAGAAGTCTATAAATACCCCACAGGTATGCACCACCACCTTTCCAACCCAGCACCTTTCCAAACCAAACATGTAACAAACATTGTAACAAAAGCAAAAGTGACAAGCAGCTTTTCATTGTGATTATAAATGGTTAACTATCGGTAAGATTAAAACATATTTCTTATAGGAAAGCGACCTACAAAAACAGATAGAGCAAGCTTATCAAGACATGTTGGGTCAGCGCGAAACAGAAGCCATGTACCAGTTCCTAATCTCGGAGAATGTGTACAGCTTGTTTTTGTATTCGACGAGAGAGATGTACCAGGTCAGTATGAAAACTGGGACCAAGAGACAAGTGAAAAGGAGACCTGAAAAACCTATCTCCCATGACGATCTGAATGAATGGTATGGATATTTATAGATCCTTCGATTTGTAGATTCATGTAAATGTAAATCTACTGTAAATGCAATCTTTTACTCAAGGTACACGGAAGACCTCTCTTTAACTCGTTATAAATCTCGCGATTCGAGATTTAATTAGAATTTAGAGGGTTAGATATTTTTATGGAGGGAAGAAAACCTTGAAAACCCTGAGAAAACCCCTCGGAACAAGAAAGTGAACCATCAACAAACACAACCTACTTTTGACGCTGGGTCCAAGATAAGAACGCGGGACTCTTTGGTGGAAGGCGAGCTCTCAGTGCACCATCCCTGCTCCCTACCTTTTCGTTAAACTGCCTTAGACGCGTCCTTGAGTCATGGAAACGCCTTGATATGTACAATGCGGATCGTATTTGAAATTACAACTTGAGCGTAACAAGAAGTGTATTGCATGGTATTTTACAATTAACTGAAACCACAGGTAGCTTCATCTTTTCTATCAAGGCCATTTTAAAACATAAACAAGTAGCCTGCATGATAGCAAAAATGCTGTTTACTATTTTCAAATATCTCTCTTTGTTCCAGAGATATTCAAGTTTTTAAAATATGCAAATTAGCCGAGTGATGACGTCATACACTCTACGAAATTTTTATCAAATATGACGAAAAAAAGACACCAGCCAATTT
This sequence comes from Platygyra sinensis, assembly GCA_019787425.1. Classification (NCBI taxonomy): domain Eukaryota; kingdom Metazoa; phylum Cnidaria; class Anthozoa; order Scleractinia; family Merulinidae; genus Platygyra; species Platygyra sinensis. Next base: position 48,630 of record JAHPZR010056003.1, on the reverse strand, counting down.
GTATCAGAAATGTTTGATTCTTTGAAGTAAGATTCTACTAAATGTGCTCCACAATTTGAGCTTAACAGTTTTGTTACCATGGCAACATACTGGGTTCCAGACCTCCCCTAAATCAATGGCATTTCTGGCCACTTTTGGCGTACCATTTTCATATTTACAAATGGTGCCTTATATAGATGATCCAACAAGCATATAAGTATGTTAGCTTGAGCTAATGACCTTGTTTAACGTTTTTCGAGCTGAAAATCACTTACTTATTGAAATTAAGTGGGTGGGGACTGGATAAGAGTGAGCTGCCATGGCAACAAAATTTTTTACAACCGTAGGTGTGTTTTCTGTAGAACTTTTAGCCTACCAAGTTTCAATGGTCTGTGCTGTAAATTTGCCAAGATAGCTCTACTTATATACGTGAAGTAATATTGGGTTGAGTGTATGACATCATCAGTCATCTCATGTGCATATTTTACCCATTTTTCAAACTTCAATATCCCCGGAACTAATGCAGGTATTTGTAAACGGTAAACGACGTTTTCATTCTTTCATGCACTTCTTTGTGATACACCTATAAAATCAAGAGGTAAAAATTTTGAAAAGGATAGATATGCAACTGTTTTCTTTCAAGGGCTCGAGGTGATTCCACAGCCAAAAAAAAAGTACAGGAAGGACCTGTGACGACTAACATTTTCAACCATGTTCCAAGCCACCTTCCCTCAATGCGGGTCAATGTATCATACACGCGCGTTGCATTAGACGCAGCTTCAACCGAATTTCAGGAGGTGGAGAAGTTGTTCTTTCGGTCGATGAATCGCCGGGCGGTGATCAGAAATATCGACCGTGTGGAGAATCCTTTAATTTGGGAGGAGTACTGCAGGTAATGAAATAACTGTTTGAGAAAATTTGAACCAGAGTTAAGTGTCCATGATTAGAATATTGAAAAATATAACAGCCATACGTGGTATTTTTAATGTTACAATTTGCAATACCCTGGGTGCAAACGAATGTGATTCTAATATGATCCGGCCGATAATGAGCACTAATTGTTTGCATGACAGAGAATTTTAACTCTGGAGTACTCCAGAATAAGTGCTGAGAATTCGGCCGATAATGAGAACTAATTGTTTGCATGACAGAAAATTTTAACTCTGGAGTACTCCAGAATAAGTGCTGAGAATTAATACACAAATTTCCTTCTCATTATATTGTTAATCCCAGCAAGAATTCAAAATTAGGAAACCCGCAACCACCAGGTTAGATCACTATGGTCTACTGGTTGAGCTATAAGGCCAGTCAGCAAGGTGTTAGTTCCGGATTGGAATTACCCAGAATTCTCAACACCTTAAGAAACCAGGAGTTGCTCCTATGCATGGGGTTGACATTGAGGGAATGGGCCGGTTAATCATCAAATATTGCTGAAGAAACTACAATCATGTGGAATTAGAGGTATTCTCTTAAAATGGTTTACAAGTTATCTTGAGAACAGACAGCAGTATGTAAAATTGGGTCATATAGACTCACCAAGACAAGCGATGACCTGCGGAATTCCGCAAGGTAGTACACTAGGACCTTTGCTTTTCTTACTTTATATTAATGATCTACCAAACTGCTCAAAGAATTTAATCTTCAGGATATTTGCGGATGATACTAATCTTTTTGCTTCAGCTTGCGACTTGAAGAGCCTTGAAACACTAATTAATTCTGAATTAGAGAAAGTTAAAGGGGCTCAGTCACGTTTGAAAAGCTTAGCTAAACTTTTCAAATTCGTTGTTTGCAATCCGTGTCAATCTTCTCCATCCTTAACCATCCTTGTTCCTTTTATGGTTTATTATTATCCCTTTGATGTTTTTCTATCTTTATAAAGTGTTATTTTTAGGTTTCCTTCAATTTAACGGTTATTTTTTCCATGTTCAAAATAACTCAAGATGCCGTGACTGAGCCCCTTTAAGGAATGGTGCGATGTTAACAAACTATCTGTCAACCTTAGCAAAACCAATTATGTGATAATAAAATCTTCTAGGAAAACTTCTGAAAATATAGAAATATAATTGCAAAGCATGAACGGATCGTGCCACCTGTTAAGAAAAAAGATCACATAAAATATCTAGGTGTTATGATAGATGAATAATTATCATGGAAATATCATATCTCTTATATCTGTTCTCGTGTTTCACGTAATATTGGCATCATTTCAAAACTAAGACACTATCTATCTATCTATTCATCAACTGAAACAAATTTATTATAACCTTATCTACCCCTATCTATCATATGCCGTGATAGCTTGGGGAAGTGCTTATAACACGCATTTGCAAAAGTTGTAATCTAAACAAAATAGAGTCCTAAGAATAATGTTTTTTTGCAACTACATCTGGACCTTACACTGAAAGCGCTCTCCCATTCTTAAATCTTCTAGACATTTTAACAGTAGTAGGGTCCGAAATTGCGCTTTCCTCGGGTCGCCAATGCGACTGAAAATTTTGCACAGGCGACCAGAATTTCACTAATGGTCGCCAGCGGGCGATTAACTATTGCAGGCCACGATAATTATACTAGTAATAGTTATCACTAAAGCTGCCCCCGCTTTCTTTTATTTCTGCTCATTGAAACAAAAATATTGAACGTTATTGTTCTAGTCGGATACTAAAAAAAAAACAATTGTCTTGATATGAACTCTTTTTATATAAGAATATATTTTGATGTGACATCTTGGCCTCGCTACGAAAAGTGGTGTCCAGAGCACATGCACAATGTGCTGAACGCGATCCAGATCCAGAAACCAAACACTTGTACTTGATAGCCTAATAAATTCTAAATAAAACGAAAATGCCATAAGCTATAATGTAAGAATAATACAAGAATATTTTCAGCCTAAAATCGGCAGAAAAATAAGAATATTCAGTCTGGGCCGGAAAAATAACATCCTTAGAAAAGAAAAGAGTGTACGAGCAAACGTATCTCGAAAGCACAACAGAGGTGAAATGTAAACAAAAGTATCGCGTTACAGTCGCCATAAATGCAAATTAGAGTCAAGCTTTTTGTCCTCAATGAAAACGCAGCAAAACATTTACATTTGGATCCCTGCCGTAAGATTACTCAGTGAAAATAAGCCATCCAAATAAACGAGATGCCAAAGGAATATTTCAAACTTTATTCCTCCAGAGCTAACATTTGAGAGAACCTAAAACATATTTTGCAATATCAAGAGAAAAAAACTGGCAAAAAAAACAGAGGTGTCAAACTCTGCAAATTACAAGCGGATAACAGCGGAAGCCACACAGAAATATGACCTCTAACGGCTTTACTCTGACGAAATGTCTCCCTGAAAACACAGGATTAGTGCTTAGCGAAATATTCAAAGATCCTCCGATCGTACCATACAAAAGGGGCAAAACTTCCTAAGCGGCTACTACACATGAATGGGAGTCGCGCAGGCCTGTCACCTTATTGTTATCCTTGGGTAATTCTGACGATCGGAAGGTACTATACTGATTTAGCTATTTAGTCGCAAATGAACCACACTGGCATCGAATTTCGATCTAGTATACTTCAGGACTCTCTGAGCTGTTTTTCCCCCAAAATCCATCTTCAGGATCTCTGAAAGCGTTTTCAATTTGTTTTAGATCATAATCTCGGCCATTTCGAAGCGAGCTAATTTAATCGAGCTGAAATAGTAATGGAGGCCGGCAAACACAAACGCTTTTCAGGGACGCTTGAACTCGAGATCTAAACCAAGGACAAAGCTCGTGGCAAAGACGCCGATCCCGCAAGTCCTCGCGCCCGTGTCCCTTTGCTGGCCTCCCATGAGCGTTTGCGGGAAAAACGTCGATCCCTTGCGGGCGTGCAAGCGATCAAATCGAGATTTTTTGCGGCTATATACCGGAAATACCTACATTCTCTCTTCTTCTCTCTCTATTACGCGGGGAGTCCTAAGGTGCCTCCTCGGGTTTTTGGCCCTCTGGGGCCAAAAACCCTGCGGGGGCAACAAACAATTCTTGGGTTGTACGTGACGTCATCATTTTCTAAAATCCAAAACTAAAGACCCACCAAAGTTATTATCTTTATCAGACATGAGAGGGGATAAATCTATGTCTGTTTAACAACTTTTCAGCTCAGGAACATGCTTCGTCTAAAAACAGGCACATTTTAAATTTCAGAGTTATGGCGGTGTGTGACATAAAGCTATGAACGTTTTTATCGAAAAATATATACTTATCTCGGGATATTTAGCCTTTTAAGAAGTTAAAGTATTAGGAAAAGTGCTTATTTAAATGTTTGCTTGATCAGTTAAGATAATCCGCGGCCTAGGTAGCTAAAGTAAGTTCCAGATGTTTACACTATTTTACGGCCGCCATGTTGGTGTTCCTTGGAGGTGCACCAACATGGCGGCTTCATACTGGGCTCTGTAAATTTGTGCAAAATATTTCGACAAATATTTGAAGATCGGGAAAACGTACAGACCTGAAACTTGGAGAAGTGTCTCAATTATCAATCTCCTATAACATGATAATTTCTTCAGCTTATTCACTGAATGGTTTTCGAATTATTTTTCAAATACGTGACGGTGCAACCCAAGAATAACTTTGATTTTCAACCAAATCGATTCAAGTGAAATTCAAAGCCGTCCGCCAATTGGTCACTTACTTTTTACCTTTCCACCGCTTTTGAAGTACAAAACCGATGATTTTCCCGTTATTACATGTAAAAATTTATCACAACGTTTCACAACTACGATCAGTGCGTAGCTACGCTCCTTTGCTGTCGTGTTTTTTCGGTTTCCCATAACGTAAATATTTCGGACGGTTCAGGCAACTAGAACGAGAAATGCTGCACGGTTGTGGCCTGGTGAAAGCAACATGGCGATCCGTCGATCGTCTTGAAAGAACGCGAAAGGAAAGAGCAAAGAACCAAACGGCAGTTTTTCAGTTGGGTGCGAGAGAAGGAAAAAGTTGACTTGAAAGATTTGGCAGTCGCACGAAACTGCGTGTATGGCCGGCATTTGCTTCCAGTCGTTCGTCGTGGTTTTTAATTGTTAGGTGTACGAATAATCAGTGTGTTTGTATTTAATTTTATTCGTTAGCGGAGAAACTGCCAGTGCGGCCCAAACGCGTTCTCTTCGTTCTGATTCTTAAAAGAAAAATTGGCGACCTGATTTTTCCATCCATTTGTGTTTCGCTGCGAAGGAAGAATTTTATTGACACTTTTTGGCGACCACATTTTTCCATCTGGCGACTGAAAAAAAAAATTTCAGTCGCCAGTTAGCGCCTGCCTAAAAAAGTTAATTTCGGACCCTGGCCAGTAGATAATGTTTACGACCTCCGTGCTTCATAAAATTTACACATATGTGGCATAAAGGATTCTTACCCAAGGTGTTTGATAACCTATTTCAATATGCCAAGAGCCGACATACATACAACACAAGATACGCATCAAAGCAAAATTTCTGCAAACCATATATTCGAACCAACACTGGGAAACAAATGTGATTGACCTCTGGCATGATATCCCTCTTTACTTGAAAGATTTCAGTACATTTTCCTTTGCCAAAGAAGTAAAACAATATCTACTGTTTAAACAATATCTACTGTTTAAACAATACTCTTATGAATTGCGTAAAAACATTTTTAAATTAATACCATCAAGCATATACTTTATTAACTGGGTCTGGTCTCTTTCTTCTTTGTTGCTCCTTTTTTATGAAAATTAACTGTAAATAGTTACTAGAGGTTAACTCGAAAACCATACGGTTCCTTTAACCTCTAGGTTCTACGGGGCAAAATTACTGAATGCTGATTGGCTGAGACAGAGGGCATTTTTTCTTAATCACGAGGGCACTTTTGGTAATCAAGAGGGCATGATTACTTGATGCTGATTGGCTGAGCACCCCTGCATTAAGTTGGTTTCCCGCTCCAAACGGATTTTGAAAAGGAATTTCAGAAACGCATCGCTTCTGAGTTTGATCTAAACACGGTTATTTCATCTCAACGTGAAAGAGAATCAACATGCAACAAAGCGCAGTCTTTTGGTGGAAAAGCAAAAGGATTTTTCCGACTAAAAATCCATTGATTCGCAGCCTGAAAAAAGTTTGAGTGGGGACGGCTGGTGTTGCACGAAGCATAGAATTGCAGAACTTCAT
>JAHPZR010056003.1:35000-40000 GCA_019787425.1 Platygyra sinensis | reverse complement strand
TATTGCAATTATTTTCCACAGGTAGCATTTAGAGCAATTTTCGAAGCATTCCCATACATTGTCTTATAAACGGCTAAATTTGTAACGCAATCGTCAACAGACTAATGTCACGTATTAATCGTATTCAACGTCTGGGCCGCCTGTGATCAACCTATGATGATGTATATAACGATCCTCTGCAATTAGTGTAAGTGTGAATTAATGAATATTGTCTTGTCTTGTCTTGTCTTGTCTTGGAACAGTCAACTTCGTGAATGCTAAGATGTTCTACAGTCATTAATTGAACATAAAAATTTGAGTATACTCTAAATACAATTAAAACATAAAATCAGGTGCATTGTTGAAATTCTAATCAAAGAAGCTGTACCTTCTGTAATATTTTTTTGGAGTTCTTGGATTTACATCGGGAAAGAGAAAAGTTTATTGCCATTTAATTTCTAGTTCAGTTCTGTTTCAGGTTGACCAAGGCGGTGGACCAAGACAATTTGTCGGGGCTTGCGCGTACCATGCCATGAGAGTCACGTGAACAAGCCTCTTTTCAAACATGACGGAGATCGACTAAACGCGGTTAGACGGGACAAAAAATCGGCTAGTGTGCGGCAAGCTGATGTCCCGACAAATTTTAACCCGATTTAACCCCGACAAAAAATCTGCAGCATCGGTTAGTGTGCGGCAGCCTTTAAACTAGTGAGTCTTTGACGTCATTTTCTCCTCGACCCAGCTCTCTCAAGATTTTAAAGTTAGTAATGGTGGACCAATAAGTAAGAAAATTCCAGGTGCCTTTTTAAAATCAGAACTTAAAACATGGGTCAGTTAGTGTTTAGTTAAAGGGGCATTGTTACGAGGATATTGCCTTTTTAGGTAAATTCTGTGCTAAAACCATTACATTGAGGCTTTAATCATAAAAAAAATGCTTCTGTAAAGCTACAACGAAGATATCAAATGCATTTTATCAGAAAGGGTAACCATAATAAATTTCTTTAGGAATTTTTGAACACATAGCATCAAAACTTGACAAAATTGGCCAATTTTTTTTTAATTGTTTTTTGGTCGTAGTACCACTTTAAAGAAATTCATCAATAAGTATTTCACCAAGCTGAAAACGAAGAAATTTACATAAACACAGTGTGCATATCGAAGAAATCTTCATACGTTGTTGTAATAACCTGACTTGAGAATGCGATTCAGCCTTAGCCCGCGATATCGCACGTAAGACTGGTCAGCAGATGCCTTGTTTTAACAGGTGTAAATTGGTGTCTGATATCAAATATGTTCGCTGTAACCTCGGTCAGCCAATTAATTGGAGTATGGCTGCCATGTTGCGTCACGTCATTGCAGTCGCAAGGCGATAAATACCGCTAGCTACGTTTGACTGGGAAAAGGGAGTTGCATGGTTTTAATTTTTTTTGCTTGCATGTGTTTATATAGTTACGATGCTCGACTTGGAGGCCCTTCGGACCGGCGGAGCTCCGCTATATAATAAATGTAAGGAAATTATCATAGTGAACTGAGAATCGTTCCGTTAGATCATAAACTCGTTCTAGGGATTTGAGGTGGGGCTCATTACCCATATTTTTTTCGCCAGGGAATTGAAGAGGAGGGGAGGGACTTTTTTTGGAGAGGTATTATCGTCAAAATACTTCGAGCTTCTAAACTTACCGCGTAGTCATAGAGATGCCACACATTGCCATTACCTTTCCAATACCATTTCCAGTTCGTAAACATGGATTCACATGGCCATGTGACGTAAGACACAGTGGATAGCCGCCTCAGTAGACCTGCTAACAAACCTTCACCACCCCTTGGCCTTTGAAAGGTAATGGTCATATTGTCCAGGTCAATCGTAATTTCATATTCGATATCAACAGGAAACCTGCCCAGTCTGAAAATCATAAAAAAGCGACTTTGTCATTTCACACACCTAAGAATATTGAAATAAGTTAGATAAAACGTGTAATAAAACAATAATAAAACAAAACAAAACATTAAACATGTAAAATATGCTAATAACAAATGACCTAACTGTTTTTAATTGGCCGATCAAATTGAAGGAAGTGAACGAGGCCGAGTTCACAAATGAATTCTTGAATTTTATCGGCAAGTTCAAAAGAAACCAATGTTCTGAAATAGATAGTTAAAACTCACCAAAATTTTGGTAACCAAAGTGGCAATGGTACAACTCGCAGCACTGACTAGATATTCTGGTTTAAGTGTGAAATGAATATATTACTTGCCTTTCAAGACGAGAAAAATCAAGAGGTTCGGCTGGCTTAAAATTCACTAGTGTTTTGACATTCACATCACAGTACAGCTCTTCTAGAGTCAAGTTGTCTCCATCAGTGAAACATTTCCATTCATCAAACAGGGAAACTTTGTATTGCCAGTGGTAAGGCAAAGAACAATGAAGCTCTGTACATGCTGAGCCTTTGTCACATCTACCAATAAGGAACTGTGAGCAGATAGATGATGCATCTGGCTTATCCTGATGAGTGTGGCCTGTCAACACAAGACAGTGGAAAACTAAAGTGAGGCATTCTGATCCTTAATGAAATTGTTAAACTTTTACAATTCTGGACACGGTTGTTCTAAAGGCGATTAGTGCCAACGTATGGTTAAATCATCCCAATCCAAAAATATAAGCTTCATCATCATCATCATCAAAGGTATGACAAGCACCCCTGTCCTTTTAAGTGGCTAGATCAAAATATAAGCTTCATCATCATTTTCACCCTGATCTAGCATTTAAGCTTTCAAGTGATTTCTTGATAATGTCCGGGAGGGTACTCCATAATGCCCAAAAGAGGTGCCTTTTTCAGGCTTCAGGTATATAAAAGGGTAGGGATTTCAGAAGTTGAGGAAAATGAAGTGTTAGGGAAATCATTCATTTAGTCATTTTAAAGGGCTTTTCATTAAAATATTTTGACCAGATACACCTTTTGGCTGTATCATTTTATTTCTTTGGCACTACATGAAAAAGGCAAGAAGACTAACTGTTTTGCAAAATGTATTCAAAATAGCCAGGCAAGAAAGTATGTGAAAGAATTAAAGGTATTAAAAATGGGGTACCTTTTCTAATAAACAGGCATACAAAAAGGTAACAGGAAGTCCCAGGACATTGGGGTAGTCTCCTGTATAGAACTTCACAGAGTACACCCATCCCCACACCAGGGTTAATGTAAATTAGGCAAACAGGTAGGTATGAAAGGGGAGAGAGAGAGATCTAGGGGAGAAGATTATACCAGGGAGATTTCAGTGATTATGTTTTACTATTTACACCATAAAGGGTATTATTAGATCAGGGGGGTGAGGGAAATACCAGTATAATTCAGGGGAGACAAAAATATTTTTAGTATTTTCACCAAAAGGGGTGATCAATTATGTGAAGAGGTTAAGGTAAAGTCTGCATACAAGCATCTGTGACACATATGAAGCAACTAGGAGTATTTCTGTTTTCTCTGGATGGGATGCTAGTCCATCAGAGAGTTTAAACCCAAGTAGTAAATTTGCTGGTACCCATTTATACACCAGGGTAAAGAGAGGTTCTGCAGGAGTAAAGTGCCTTGCCCAAGAACACAACACAATATCCCTGGCCAGGGCTTGAACCCAGGCCGTTCAATCCAGAGTCAAACTTGCTTAAAAGAGCACAGTCACGGTTGAATAGTTTGAAAAGTTTAGCCTAAAATTTTCAATTTCATTCTTTGCAATCCATGTCAATTTTCTCCATCCTTGACCATCCTAGTTCTTTTATGGTTCATTATTATCTCTAAGTGTTTTTCTATCTTTGTAAAGTATTATCTTCAGGTTTCCTTCAATTTAATGGTACTTTTGTTTATGGTCAAAATAACTCAAAGTACCGTGACTGTGCTCCTTTAAACCATGAGGCCTGATTGCACCTCCCAAATTATTTGAAGAGGGAAGTGGGTGATTAATTGACAAGGACTGTGTTTTTCCCATCTTAGTTGTGTTTTTCTCAGCTTATTCAATTTTGTTTTTCTCGCCTTAGTTGTGTTTTTCTCAGGAGGTAACTTTTCAAGGGAAATATATGCAACTTAGAGACCTAGTACACCAGATCTCATTTAAGTTTGGACCACTATCCTGTGTTGTTGCAGACATGATACCCAGCCCATTTAAGGCCTGGCTAAACTAAGAAACATTGTTGCAGAAACATTGTTGCAGAAACATTGTTGCAGAAGCAAATGTTCCCATTTTAGCTGTGTGGGAAACATATGTTGTAAAAACAAATTTTGCTGCTCGGAGCCAAAAAAAAAATTTTCTTGAAGTCAAAAATATTTTGCTGCCTGGACACAAATGCTGCTTTTAAAATATGTTTCCTGGATTAGCCACCATGAAAACGATGTTCACTAGGTTCCACTGCTACTCATTAAAAATGTTTCCAGCCAAACAGCAAGCAAACAACATTTTTATATATAATTATATTTGGCTGACAGCAGAGTTGAAGTAGAAGAGAAAGGAAAGAAGGAAAGGAATTGGAAGGACGAGGAGAGAGAGTTACTCATTGCTTTATATTGATTGTTGTGGGATGTAGCTCATGAAATCTGCACAAATGGGGACAAAATGTGATATCCAAAGGTCAAAAGTTGTAATGGTATTGGTAATAGGACTGAGTGGAGTCCAGTTCAGTCTGTAATCATAAGAGTGATAACAAAATCTGATGACCTTGCAGCGGGAGTCCAATTTGTTTATCACGAGTATGATTACAGACTTTATTAAATCCATTTTGAAATCACTGGTGTCGCTGTAATCTGATTGGCTCAAATTGGTGTAATTTATTCCCAAATTGCACCATTTTTTGCTCTAAATCACATCATTTTTCCAGCCAATGAGGAAGTTACACTTCAAACTTGCGGGCTGTCGCGGCGCTTTTGTGAGCGCTTGCGCTGCACTGTAGAACTTTCCAGTAACCAAAAATAGCGTGCGCGTACAACTTAATTTAAGGTCGTGCGCTGCTCTATTGTGTATTTTGATGTAAAAGCGTTTCC
>JAHPZR010056003.1:30000-32500 GCA_019787425.1 Platygyra sinensis | reverse complement strand
TCGTCGAGTTTGAAGCAAAAGAAACGTTTGGAGTATTAAGGATTACTTCATCACTCCAAAATGAATCGAAACCAGCAAACAATATAGCCAATAATCAAAGCCTTTTGTATCCAGACATTTCCTGGTGCCGAGGCTCCACTAGCTTAGAGGGATAGGCTGGCTTGGGAACGAGAATATTCAAAGAAGCGTGACAGTCACAAGACAGAAAGACAAAGCTTTTATGCTGGTGTTTACATGGGAAAATAACGTAAATAAAATAATGAAATTTAATTCTTGCAGCACACAAGGCTGATCAACTGATCAAGTTTGCCGACGCCGAAGTTGTAAAGAAGGTTACAAGGAATCGAAAGAGGTTTCATTCACCCATTTGGCACAAAACACAGAAAATTAAAAGAATCAAAGAAAAAAGTACATCAATAGTGACATTAGGCACAAAATGTCTGCACAAGTGAAAATTTTGCCTTAGGTAGCATACATGCCTAATTTCTGGAACAAGAACAAGTGGAAGTCCTTTCTGGAAACGAGTTCGGAGGTAGCTTTAAAGTAAATCGTCTAGTTACACAGAAAACTAAAGCGTTCTTTATTTTTCAAATGCTGGGAGGAAATAAAATCACCGAGATACCGCCATAATCAATATAGATGACAGCTGCAAGACTAACCTGAGTATCAGGCCTTTCTTAGCAAGAGAGTAGGGGTAGGGAGGAATTGAAGAGAAAGGCCTGACACAAACGTTTTTATTGGCTCGTGTCGTACGTCCAGATTCTGGACGTTGCGCTGATTGGATAATTTACAATGCACCCTGACGTCACACCATTTTCATACTGGCGTATTCTGTGAACTGGGGCGCTTTCCTTTTGACTGGAAAAACCGGTGAGAATTTTGCTCCAGATGGAACAGTACAATTTTTCCTCCGGAAAAAGTGGAACGGGAGCAGCTGTACCATTTGACAAAAATTTACTTTTTCCTGGGAGAGCCTGGGTGCTAAAGCTTGGCAACAACAAACATGGCTGGCGAATTTGCAGTGGTGTTTGAAGTGCTGTTGGATGATATTTACGCATTTCACTTTATCGAAGAAGAAGATGACTTGCGCATGCATGTTTTCTATGGCAACAAAGCCCGGAGAAGTTTGAATCGGTGTCATGGGTATTTCGAACAAACAGTACCCTTCTATATTCTATTGATGAATTTCAAAGCCACTTCCGTAAGAAAAGAAGATAGTGGGCATGGAAGGCGATCGGAAGGCAAGTTATAGGCGCACGGAAACAAGTTTCAATCTTCTTGTGGTGCATTGCAAACGAGGAGAAAACGCGGCTAATTGCCGATCGATTTAATGTTTAATGTAGCAGTGTAGCGAGAGTGGTTCGGCTCGTTACGGAAAGTGTACTGGCCTAAGAAATCAATACATTTAGTGGCCAAATGGTAAGATTGCTTTTTCTCTGATCTGTGTCTTCAAAAAACGTTTCGCTTGTTCAAAATGAAAACCGCATATTGGACACTCAAACATGAAGGAGGACGCCATTCTCGAGCGAAATCGCTTATTTTTGTCAAGGAGCATGGCACTAGTGTGATAAAGTAAATGGTACAGTGATTTTTCGGTAATTCCGGTGAAAACGAAAAAAGAGGAATACCTCTAAAGGTATTCCCTTTTTTTCGAAAAATTTTCTGTGGAAAGACCTGTTCCATTTGGTTTCCCACCGGGAAAACCGATTTTTCTATTCAAATGGAAAGCGCTCCTGATCTCGACGAGAACGAAAACTTCGCTAGATATTTATTTCTATGTGATCATGGAAAGCGACGACTTCAAGACGGCTCTTGAAGTCGCTCTACAGTTCTTTCTTGAAATTAAACTAAAAAGAAAGAACAGAAATTGTGCCTCGAAAGCCTGCTTGTCAAACGAAAAGGCTTCCTCCTCAGAATTTTGTCGGCTCGGGATATCAGACTGGTTATTTCATCGTTCAGCTCTGAGTATTGGTCAGTAAACAGAGCTCTCTTCGTTCAGAGAGGGTCTTCGTTGAGTTCCTTCAGCTTCATTTTCACAAGTGCTGCTTGTCTTTGGAGTTACTTCAGTTGCGAGATCGCTAGCCTCGAATACGAATAAAACTACTTGCTGTCGAAGGTGTCGAAGGTGTTTGTGGTCGGGAGCGCTTGAAGCTTTAAGTCTTTCACCTCGTCGAGTGCCCTACCACCCGCCAATGACTCCCGTAATTCAGTGAACATTCTGTAGCAATTCACTATCTTCCTAGTGCATGTTTTGCAAAGTACAGTCCTTTTGCCATCTTCACTATCTTGAATGACAACAATTCTCATCTCAACCAATAATTCCACAAGAATGATAGGTTTTCACACAAAACATTAGAAACCTCTTTGTTTAAAGTTTCAGCAAACAGCGGTACTGTGGCGACACACTTTCCATACTCTGTGTGAAAATTGTGCATTTATTCTCGGAAACCCGCACGAAATTAAAAACAACCGCCGTTGCACGCAAAATTTATGCAAAGTA
>JAHPZR010056003.1:0-25000 GCA_019787425.1 Platygyra sinensis | reverse complement strand
TGTGATGATTTTGCATAAAAAAGGTTTCAATATTGTTGATTGGTACGCATGCAGATAAGAGAAGCTGGAGCTAACAGCGGCAGAGTTGGTACGAATTAATATCAACAGAGGACAGGTAGCTGCCACGAGAAGACAGCGACCGAGCGCTTAACAGTATTTCAACAATACGAAGGTAACTATTATGATTGAAGTGGGTCTGGATTGGGGGGATGCAAATGTCAGTTGTCAGTTAAAATTTGGTCTATTTGTCAGTCATCAGTAACATTTTGGGCCATTTGTCACTTGTCAGTTTTGGGGTTGTTAATCATTAACTAATTCTCCCCATTTATAGCAAATTTAATGCGCATATAATAAAAACGGAAAACTCTTTTTTACAGAGAAATATGCTTTGAGTCTACTTTTCATCGTCATACAAAGCAAGCATCTCATTTTTGTTTTTAGAAAAAGCAACTGCTATTAAAAATTAAAGAATAAATTTCAATGTTAACCTTGCAAACCTTGCAAATCCAGGCGATAAGGAACTCGTGGTGACCTTCCTGATCTGGATACGACCTACCAACATGTTGAGACGAGTCAGTACCGATTTACTTACTGCGAAACGTACATGTAGTGAGTGACTACTCCATTATACGGGCTTTATGGGTATGTGCCGCGGGATTGATTTTTAAATAAGGGATCATGTTTGCCCCGGTTTTCATTGTGCTCCCAGTGTGATCCTTCAGGGTACATTGCACATAAATTGTATCAGCTAAAATTGCAGTGTGTAAATGACCAGCTAAATGGAAAACATATGATATGTTAAAACTGAACTATTCGCAACCATCCAGTGTTACAGAAACGAAATAAAAATGAAACATTCATGCTATTCTTAGTTTTTGTTTTACCCATGAATAGAGTGTCATTTTTAGGGTGTGGGCCTTAAATAGGCCACTGATTTTCACTTTCTTCATTTTTAAACAGGGCCAGGGTTTAAGACCCTTAGTGGCTTACACCTATCCGAAATTAACGGAAGCACTAATCCCCCACTCCTCTCTGGTTCGCGGAATAAGTAAACATTTATGTTTCTGGCAATTAAAATTTAGTGCCATGCGGTAAAGAGCAGTAAACAGTTGTAAATACATTCTTTCGAGAAAACTGAAAGAGGCTGCCACGCTTAATTACAATTTCATAACGCCATAAACATCGTTTTGTTCGCTGCCTGCATCCCCTACGTATACGTAGATGTTTGGTAGCTATCATTGCCATTGTCCATTTGTAGTTATTCAAAAATGACTATACGCCTGGCTTCAAAGTTCCGCCGGTCGTTTTGCTATAAAGACGTTTCGCTTTAAGTCACTTTGCTACAATTGGAAGCCGATTTGATATACTTCAATCGCAGCTTTACTAGCTGCACACATTTCCAGGCGAGTCATTCTCCCTATGGGCTGCAGATGAAGTGCGTACATGGTCTTTCATCGAGGATCATGTTTCGTATGAGTGTTAAATTGTAAGTAACTGATAATTACATTTGTAGAAAGATTTACTGACAATATAAAATTGACAAAATACATTTGTAATTTTGTGAATTTCTTTGTTGTATCTTTGTATGCTGTTTGTGTCTGTCTGTTTTTTAGCCTGAGTATTGTATTATTGTAAGCCAGGGCGGATCTAGGGGGAGGGTGCAGGGGGTGCGCACGCCCCCCCCCCCCCCCCGAGGTGAAGCCTTTCGTATTCGCTTTTAAAATTTGTTTACCTCACCGGTCAGTGACGTCATTCCTTACAGGTGCACCCCCTCCTAAGAAAAATCCTGGATAGTGACGTCCTTCCTTAGAGGTGCACCCCCTCCTAACAAAAATCCTGGATCCACCCCTGTAAGCCCCCTTGATAAGCCTAGGTGCCTTGGGGGCAAACAATGGCAAATATGTTTAAATTAAAAAAAACGAAATTACAGACTTAATACGAAACTCGGTGGGATGGTCTATACAATTTTAACGACATGAGTATCAACTAACAAGGTTAAACTAGTAACATTTCAAACGTAAAAAGTTCTTTTCGAATAATTTCAAACAAATAACAACGGCTGAAGCTTTTTGTCAATTTTATATTGTCAGTAAATCTCTCTACAAATATCAGTTTGTCAGTTAAATTTCGGGGTTTTGTCAGTTCTCAGTAATTCTTTTGGCCATTTGTCAGTTGACAGTTAACCCCATCCAGACCCTCATTGAAGCCTGAGACTATAAATTTCTACAGTTTCTTTAATACTTGGAGCTGATTCTTAGTATCATTTGCATCTTTTCTGTTACGAACTGATTTCTTGAGCGCACAACTGTGGAATAAATAAAGGATCACGAAAAAATTATCGAGCACTTACGCTGAACGATCGTTGTTCTGTTTCCATAGCACTTTCGCCGCAGAAACAGGAAAAGAGTAGAACTATGCAGAGTTCTTCTTCTTACGGTTATCGCTTGTTGGTGGCTTTCACATTCTGTGTTCTTGTCACTTGGAACATAGCAGGTTAGTTGAGATGTGACTTCTTTCATTGTAATATTCTGGCTTTATCTAAGAGCTTTATCTAAAACACCGATGTGATGCATGTGATCATAGGCGTACGGGCACCTTTGGACCTGGGGGGGGCGGTGACCTTATTGCCCGAATAAATAACAAAATGCCCGAAAGCGTGTGTTGTACAAAAGCACTCAAGCCGCAGTAAAAACAAAAACCTTCAAATTTGTAACGTCTAATGAACGTATTTTCATTCCAAAATTACAGTTGAATCCCGATTTTTGGAACCTCCAGAGGAAACGAAAATTGATTCGAAAAATCGGATATTTGGAGAAATCTGGGGTAACTAAAATTACAGTGTTCGACTGAGGAGAGGGAAACGACTTACGTTTCGAGTTGTCGGGTGGTTCGAAAAAAATGAGGATTCGAGAGATCGGGATTCAAACTGTAGTTATTTTGAAACCTCGGATACTCTATAGATTGCCTAGTAAAATCCAAAAGTTATGAAAGAAACAGTAAATTGTTTCTCGTTCGTGAGGTTCAAGAAAATTTTAAAACAGCTCTTTGTGGAGCCATTGAAAACGGCTTTTGTCAGAGCCACCACAAAAAAGTCTAGGTCCTCGTTTGTTTTGATTCTGTTATTCTTTGGTCATGGAAGTAATATCCATCTCGTGGATTTCTACGATACACATGTAAACGATATATGGCTTTTCCAAAACGAATTACCTGGTCTTGACAAGGCAAACGTCAGAGAAAGTAGCCTTCAAGTCTGGCTTTGACAACCTTTTAGAGTATTTTCTCCCGAGTACTTTTGCCCGAACCATCAGCTTTTTGCCCGAAAAATTTCAAACATTTCTGTAACTGGGGGGGGCTGCAGCCCCCCTCGCCCCCCCGGCTCGTACGCCTATGCATGTGATAAGCGAATATCGTGAGCATAGGCCGGCAAACAGGTTGTCATACACGGTAGTAACTGCCCGGTATTTCTGGGGAGAACATGTTATATCTTTTATAATATAAACTTTCCATATCACACGCCCTCTGATTGACTGAAACAGCGTGCTTTATCAGAGAACAGAGCAGGGGTTTATGATATTAAGTTGGCTTTTAAAATTTTTGGTTCGAATTTTGACAAATTTGACCCAAATTAAACATCTCATGGCTCAGACAAAAGCAATGTAAAGGAGCTATTTGTCAGCAGTAAATATGGCTAACGGAGACCATTGTTAACTACAGTATTGTAAAAATCTATACGAAAATAACAAGTTTTGCTAGATTCCGACAAGACAAGTAGCGAAATTAATGTACAGATTCGCAACCCAGCGAATGCCTCAATGAAAGATGTTATAATATATATACAAAAGCATAAATTAAGTAAGACAACGACAAGAAACAACAATGGAGCTGTATCTGTTAATGATGAGAAGCTAACATGCAGTGTGGTAATGTTCGTTGGCTTAATAGTGATCTCCGGTCATCTCAGTGAGGTGAAACTCAACAATTTCGTGTCATCGCTCACCCGATGAGTAGTCAGTTAAAAGCTTACTCCTGTGCTCGAAGTTGAACAAGTGGGAGCAGTCTCGTCTATTCAAGCTGCTGCAAGGCGCAAATAACTAGCTGTAGCTCCTTTCAAATACAACTCAGCGTTTCGCATTTTCATGGGCAAGCTTTGAGCTAATTTTTTTGTAATTTCCATTGGACATTTTTCAATGAGCCACAATGCAGCCGGATTCTTCTGGACTAGAAACCTTTACCTGCGTTTAGATCCTGATAAAGTATTAAAAAAGCGAATATTGAAGGCAGCGTTCTTCTCTCGAGCCACTCGAAACTGAAAGCTTAGCTGAAGTCTAGTTTGTGATTGACAGCTCTCGTCTCGTTAGCCAATCAAATTATTTGAACAATTCTAAGCAGGATTGTGATTGGCTTATTTTAGCGTGCTTTATCAGAGAACAGAACACAGCTGACGCCACCGTTTACTTCTTTGGAAAATAAAGTTTGGTTTGAAAATTCAACCGAATGCGTGGGGAAATTGTTGAGTTCTTTATCATAAAACAACTAAAATTCCTCGATTGTGCTTGTTGTAAAGCTGTTAAAACACTCGCCTACGGCACGTCTTCCCACAGCGTTACTCGTTCTCCCAAACTTCCACTCGTGTTTCCATAACTCGATAGAAAAACGGATACATATTTTCTATTTCTTAAATAGTTAGTAGCTGGATGGTCCTTTGTCCATTCGTCGATCGACAGGTCGCAAAAAAAGGAGAGCTTTTAATTGAAAAGAAATTGGTACAAAAACTATAGCTCTTTCGATTACCCTGTCGCAAGAGTCCAACAAACGTTCAGTCGTTTTTGTGCAATATAATAGATATGAAAACTTAACCGACTTAATTTCAGTGAATTATAGTGAAGCCTTGAACTCGAGTGAAAGGCCAATATTCCGGCTCTATAAAGTCGTCTCGAACATTTACCGCTAATGATTAAAGTTCTGTTCACTATAAAAAGGAGAAGATGTAGTTCCTTTGAAGAACTCGAGTTATTCATTTAGACACGGAAAATCATCGCAATTCACCAGGAAGCCTTAAAAAGAAATTATAGGAAGCCCTGGTAAAATTTACCAAACGAACTGGGGAAATGTTCATTTGGTAGAACTTGATAAATGTGCTGATTCATTTGGTGCTGAATTATGTTTTGGCAGGAGCCATAATCGGGGACGGAGACCGTAAGTCTTGGGATGCGCGTGGACCCATGATATGGGACAATTTTTCTATTTTTAGAACAAATTGCGCCATCCTGACGTCATAGATCCCCGCTGATCCACGCACGTGTCTTGGCCTCTCGCCTGGATTTTGCCACGTTGTGTGATGAAATTGTGAGAGTTGCGAGATCCTCTTGCCGATTTTTCACAGCTATGGCAGGGAATAAGGCAGAGAAGAAGAAGCAGGGCTCTTCTATGTACTTTTATGCTCTGATTTAATGGAAAAGGTGTGTTTTTCAAGGTCGAGAATTTCTTTAATTTCGCGCTGTGAATGAATAAAATCCGCTCGCCGGCTAGTTGTACGCGTAAACTTTTGTGTTTGTTCTATAGAGTTCTGTAAGAACACTGTTTACTCCGGTATCGAGCTGTTAATTTGTGAGTTTGCCAAACAATGCTTAATCATAACCAAAACCTGTTTTTGATAGTTTCTTGTTGGTTCTGCTCGTTTGGCTAGTTTGCAAAAGTTTTTGTCTGACGCATACGAGTAGTTCATTTGCATAGTGCAGCGCGTGCACTTTCAAGTCCGAGTCGGTGTTTTCAGATTATCAAGCAAAATCGTGAAAAAGATTTGTTTCGTCGTCTTTTGTGCTGAGATACTACAACAATTTTCACTAACGTTCGCCAAAAGACTACTAACATCATGTGTGTTTCTTTCACATAGTGAAACTTTACGCTGCGAAAATAAAATAGACAAGGAGTTTTAACTCAATCGAAATCTTTATTCGAGTTTTGATTACAAGCGTCATCGTAACTTTTCTGATTATTTCTGCTGTTTTCACATATTTTCAGCTAAGCTTTTAATATGTTCTCAAACATTAATCAACCTTAAACATTAGAGATATTATACGAGTTCGATATACGTTTCACACCAAAGTGCGAAGTCCAATTTGTCATGTTTTACTAGCTGTGCAAAACACGCATCGGCGGGCGCTCTTACTCATCGACAACAGACGATTTATTGGATTTACACAAACAAAACTATCTACGGTCATAAACCGATTGGCACTTATTGGGCCTAAACGCCGCTATATCCAACTAGTTCTTTTTTCTTCTGTGTTATGGAAAAGCCGTTAATCTTCTTCATATGTGAAATTTAGATTGGAGTAATGTGAAGTTGTCGTAAAAGGAGCAGCGGAACTCAACTTGGTCTGAGATAAAAAGCGGGACATACCTAAATTAGGCACCGTCTTCACTCAGACTGGAGCAACTTACCACGGAAATACTTAATCAAAATTCCAACAGCCATGAAGGCGTTGAGTGATGGGCCAAACGGATCCAAAAGCATAAACTATTTCGGGGATTTCGGACGCCATTCCCCTGCGCGACATCCGCGAAAATCCTCGCAGCAATGTGCGCGCGTGTGCCGCAGGTGATGGCGCAATTTGTTCTAAAAATAGAAAAATTGTCCCATATCATGGCGCCAACCCCAATACTAGAAATGGCGCGCGCTTACGGTCTCCGTCCCTGATTATGGCTCCTGGTTTTGGTGCTAGTATTGTTTGTAAATATCATTAGCAAATAAAGAGGCCTCGACTGTGCTCTGTTCTGTTGTAAAGCCCGGTGTAAAGCACAGCTTTAAAACAGAGCAGAACACAGTCCAGGCTTTATTTGCTTTATGACAAAGAATCCAATAATTTCCTCACGCATTCGACTGCATTTTCAAACCTAACTTTATTTTTCAAAGGAGTAAAAAGTGGCGTCAGCTGTGCTCTGTTCTCTGATATGGCACGCTAAAATAAGCCAGTCTCAATCCTTGTTAGAAACGTTCAAAAAACTGAATGGTTAACGACACAACAGCTGTCAATTACCTAAAACTGGACTTCAGCCAAGCTTTCATTTTCGAGTGGCTTTCAAGAGAAGAATTAACGATGCCTTCAAAGTTCGCTTTTTTGATAGTTTAATCAAGATCTAAAGGGAAGTCAAGGTTTCTGGATCAGAGAAATTCGGCCTACACTTAGTATAATTTCTGACTTTGTAATATAATGTCTTTCATCGAAGCATTCGCTAGGTCGAAAATTTGTTTATTTCGCTACCTGTTTTGTTGAAATCTAGCAATGTTCTCCGTGAGCCATATATTTACTGCTGACAAATAGCTCGTTTACATTGTGTTTGTCTAAGTCACAGGGGATGTTAAATTTGGGTCAAATTTGTCAAAGTTCCGAAGCAAAAATTTGAAAGTCAGCTAAGGTGGTTGCACTGAAAATTGAAAAGATCTGTTTCAGCCCCAAAGTGTCAATTCAGCCCTGCTGGCGAAAGTCTGATTCAAACCTTCCTGGAGCCATTTGAGCGTAATCTGGGCCAAAAAAGCTACATCAAAAAGCTATTCCAGCCCACGTTAGGGCCCATTTCAGCCCAAGGACCAAATCAGCCCTTGCTAATTGGACTGTATTGGCCCTGATTTAAGGGAGCCAAATTAGACCCAAAAATCGGACTGTATTTTACTCACCGAATCGACCCTATTTTTAGGGCTAAAACAGATCTTTCTGATTTATAGTGTGAAAACACTTTCCAGTACTTTCCAAGACTTAGAGTTTGATGGGTCATTATAACCACTCTTTATCGGTTAATGCCACAGTTATGGTATCAACAAACTGCCCAATCATTGGCGAACAAGTTGCGGTTAATTTTGTGGCACAATAGGTTACCATAGCAACAATATGATCTGCTAAAAACACACTTAATTTTAGTTTTAAGCGCTTATAACTCAAAAACGGGCTCGGTGACCCCCATTTTTTATTATCGAATTGTAATCAGCATGACAAGATGCAACTTTTTGCAAATTTAAAAAAAAACTCTGCGAAGGGGGTTCAGAGCCACCTTAAATTTTCGAAAATTTAAGGTGGCTCTGAACCCGCTTCGCAGAATTTTTTTTAATTTTTTTAATTTTTTTATTACTAAGTTGCTACTTTGATCGCGAAACCGAGAAAACCGCGGTGGACATACTTAAGACACTTACCGCTGGGAAAATACCGCAAATTGGTCAGTAATCTTGCATTTGGGCACGTAAAGTATAATTACTTTAACTGAAGAAGAGGAAAAAAATGCAGTAAAAAGTGCCTTCTCAATATGAAAAAACAGTTTTGACTTCAATTAAAGCAAAACAAGCCATAGTTGTTTTAGGCAATAGAGAAAAGTGGCGAAAAAGCTCTAGTGTTAAAGAAACAGGAATTTCAAGTGAATGGCATTTTACAGGGTCTCATGACGTGTCATCCGTTCATTGGCTTCAGAACAATTGATAAAAAGATGCATAATAAAATGCTCAACCACTTGATAGCTTTCCCTTCCATTGTTTTATTTCACAGCGTTTTGAGGAATAGAACTGGTAGTTAATACATTATCATTGTTTACTAAATTCGAATGCCAACGTCTCGTATGTTCAGTATTGAATTTCGCGTACTTTTTCATTTATGGAGGTAAGAAGGGTAGAAGGCCAAGAAAATAAAAAGACCAAGATGCCTTTTTCTGATGGGAGCCGACTAACGTTCGCCCGCGTTCTTGATAAGCTAATTCAATATTTAGTTCTGTCTTCCGTTCAGAACGATAACTTTGTATTGGCGCAATAAAGGGTGCGCCCCGATTATATCAGTGTATTTTTACAACTGAACTGAGAACTTCCCCTTTAACACTGAGTGTTTTGAAATTTGACTGACCGTCTCACTGACTGACTAACAGACTGACTTTAGCTTCCGAATCTCTTTACGGTAGCCAATTCACATTATCAAACCAGTTGATAAAACCAAGTTATCTTGTAATACTCCCCACCGACGCAGTACCGCAGTTTCTTTAGAAACTTACCCCCTTTATTCATTTGTCTGAATCAATGATACGTTGACTGACTGACTGACTGACTGACTGACTGACTGACTGACTGACTGACTGACTGACTAACTGACTAACTGGCTCACTGACTGACTGACTGACTGACTGACTGACTGACAGACAAACTGGCAGATTGGCTGCCTGCCTGCCTGCCTGCCTGCCTGCCTGCCTGCCTGACTAACTGGCTCACTGGCTGACTGACTGACTGACTGACTGACTGACTGACTGACTGACTGACTGACTGACTGGCGCACTGACTGGCTGGCTGGCTGGCTGACTGACCGACTGGCTGACTGACTGACTGACTGACTGATTGACTGTCTGACTGAACGACTGACTGACGGAATTGCTAATCTGCTGGATTGCCGAATTCTGTTGTGTTTATAGGAGTACTCTGCTGTCAGAATGATCCAAGTCTCTACTTCATTGACAACCATACCATAAAATGTGCCGTTGTAGACTCTTTGGATCAACCAAACCCCAGCTTCCAGACGGTTGTCTCCAATCTTGCAGAAGGAACAGCTATTGACATTGACGTGCGGAATAAGATGATATACTGGAGCGACACCCAGGCCTGGACTATAAACAGAATGAACCTAACTTCCGGAGAAGTTAAAGTCATCATAAGAGATAACATTGGAGAAGTTTACTCCATAGCTGTTGAATGGGAGAGCGGCTTGATCTACTGGACAGATTTCATCTTCGAGAGGATAGAGGTAGCGAAATTAAATGGCAGTTCCAGACGGACCCTAATAACACAAGACGTGGAGTCACCGATGGGAATTGCAGTTGATCCAAGAAATGGGTTAGTTGACATGGCTTGACGCTTGACCAAAATAACCTCTAAAATCAACATAAGAATAAAAGTTTGAGTGTCTCTTTCGAAACGTACTTCACTGACAAAGTTAATCCAACAGAGGAAAAAAATCAGCTTTTTATTGCATTATGCATCATTGATGAGAAAATGAAATAAGAATGAAACTGAGTTAGAACGAACTTCCGTCGAATTATATGAAACGAACGAAACCTGAGATCTACTCAAAATGCTTTGCTAAAATTTTGTTACTGACTGTATGATAATAGACAGGATAATCATTATCTCTACTTTTAGAAAACAGTGCTAAGAAAATACGCGCACTGATTGGTTAAAAATCGTGTTTCTTTAACTCAATAGGAACATAGAGCTAGCACGAGCTGTTGACGTAATAAAACAACGAGCAAAGAGAATTGACATTTTAATCATTTAAGTCAACAAGGTGTTTTTTTTTTTTTTTTTTTTTTGTTCGTCGCGGTGCTTTCTGAAAGACATGAAAAACATGTTCTCTCGGTTTCTATCGAGTTACACATAGAAACACAGAAAGAACTCGAAAAAGAACTCGAGAAAGCCGAGGAAACACTCGCCTGCGGCTCGTGTTCCCACAGAATTTCTCGTTCTCCCAAATTTCCACTCGTGTTTCTATAAACACGGTACATTTTATTTATTTCTTAAATAATATTGATAGGACCCTGTGCGCGCTCTGATTAGTCGTAAACCCATGTTTTATCAGAGTATTAAAAAACCGGAAAAAACGTGTTTTATTGTTTTTCGCCACATTATCGAAATAGCATAAACCAAATGAAGAAGCCCAAGCCTTGTATTACATTGTGATACAACACTCCGGACATTTGAGGAAATTCGAGAAATGTAGAAAATACTCACTTGCGGCTGCGTTTTCTACAAATTCCCTCGTGTTCTCAAATGCCCGTCGTGTGTTATCACGACTTAGGCTTCTTTATTTGATGCTGATGTTAAATTAGTCGCTGTTATTCTCCAGTGAAGACGAACGCTGTAAAGACAATGCTGAAAAATTATATATATACCTTTAGGATACTGTATTCCAATCAGGTGCCCTCATGCCCAGCTTACATTGCTTATTTTTCCCACAGATACGTTGTTTGGGCGGACCGCGATTACTGGGTACCGAAAATAATGCGCGCAGATTTGACAGGGGAAAATCATCAAGAGCTGTTCGCAATGTTTTATTCATTTCCTCTTTACGTTATCATCGATCACAGTGAGAACCGAGTGTACTGGACAGATTATGACTACTATTCCCACTTAATCGAGTCCATTGGAATCGACGGGAGTGCATATCAACTCTTAACATATCTTTCCCCAGTTTACAACCCATTCGACCTGGCAATTTTTCAAAGTAATTTCTACTGGGCTGATGAGAATTTACAAGGAGTGTCGTGGCTCAATTTTAAGTCTTCAAGTCCCACTGTGAACACTCTTCAAAATTTGTCACCATACTTCCTGCTCGGAGTAACGATTTCAGACCCATCAACACAACCTATGGGTATGTAAAAAAAAAAACGTGTCTCATTTTATCATGTTAGTAGTGTAAAGCATTAAATGCTGTCTAATTTTTAAATAACGTGATAAAAAAAATCCAAGGACTGGCAAAATTTGGCATTAAGAGTAATTATTTAAAGTCAATTTGTCTCCAAAATGAAATGTATTTCTTTTAGGTGCTTGATTAGGTTGCTTGGTATTAGTTCCCTTTATATACCACTCCTTGTGAATATCACACCACTTGACGCCGACCAGTTTACTCGAGGCTGTTTTTTCCCTAATGTTTTTATTGTTGTTTTTAATAGTGTGTGACTTTTTTCTTATATTTCTTGGCTTGTAACCTGTATCCAGTGTGTTCCCGGCTCAGATTTTTGTACATAAACTTGACCATTGCTGGCGGCTCCCTCCACTATTTGTTTATTACTTGTCTCTTCTACTTATAATAGAAATGTTTTCTATTCGGCTGAGCGAAGCGAAAGAGAATAGAACTAGTTTTCCTTGTCTGTTCATTATGGCGCACAACATTGTGTAGATTAATTGAAAGCTCTCCATTTCGTCTTTGCTGTCTCCTCAGCTTCTGAGCAGCCATGCGCAGTAAACAATGGGAACTGCAGCCATCTATGTTTGTTAACTCCCGCAGGAGGAAGAAAATGCTCATGCCCTCAAGGCGTCGACTTGAGTGAGGACGGAACGACTTGCGCCAACGGTAAACAATTAAGATATTCGAATGAATCGAGTGAATCTAGATTAAGAGGAAGAGATAGAAACTATATAGCTAGAAACCTTTTCCAAAATGACTTACTTGACTTAAGGTTATAAATGAACTATTGTCAAATGTGTACACCTTTTTACGAGAAAAGGTTTGTTACAGCATATTTTTTAATAATGTACGGCTCAGTGGAAGAGACCGAAGAAGAAGAAATGGAGTCGTGATACAAGGTACTATGATGATCAATTAATTCTCATATCGTTTTTCTATGTCTAGGCTCGACACTTGCGACGCAAGCACCACCCCTTCCAGGTCAGTATGTGGATATATAACATCCCAGTGGTTTCACTGAAAATTTCAAGGCTTGGTCACTTTCATGAGAAGGAATTTGCCAATTACTGAGTTATTGCACCATATAAAGTAGACTAAATACTCTTACAAACATTTTGTTACAATTTTTCCTATTTGGAAGAATTTCATATATTTACTGACCATTGCCTGGTATGGTTATTATAATAACAACAGTTCCACCACCTAAAAATTAAGTAGAGTAGGAAGTTACCTATAGAGTTTTGAGAGTGGATAAATTTATCACAAGCCAGTTTTTACATAGTTTGACTAGAATGGTCCTAGTCAATTTAAATCAAATGCCGCCTAAGTCCAGCATCACAGTAGCATTTTAAGATTATTAATAATACATATATCTTATTAACCAAGCACGAGGGCCATACTGGGAGAATATCGGCCCGAGGTCTTGACAGTACGGACCGAGCGCAGCGAGGTCCGTACAAAAAAGACCAAGGGCCGATATTCTCCCAGTAGGGTCCCGAGCAAGCTTGGTTAATAAGAGATTTATTACACGACTGAAATTGTTTAGGAGAAAACCCAAATGATAGAATGCAAAGATACCATAAACTTCAAGCGCGCGATTTTTATTTAGAGCAAACTGAACGTTTTCTCACGTCTGACGTTTTTAAAAAAAGAAAAACGAAGTTGGAAGAAAACAAAAATAACATTTTATGTTGAGTAAATACTTTTAGAAAAAAAAAGACGTAAAACTACGGGAAATTCTTCGTGTTTGATCATTCGGGACAGTGCCCGGTCCGATACTTAGAGAATATTGGACCGGCAACGGAGCAATCTTATTGGCTGATTTTAGTTATTGGCCCTCTGAACTAACTTAGACGTGTAATAAAATTAATTATAACTCACTATAGTTTATCGAGCAGTGCTGGCCATGGAAATACGGTATGCACACACATGTGTAGCTGAGACCATCCATTTGGCAGCTGCCTCCGTTCTCGCATGTGTCGTTTGTGGAGCAGTAATCAGTAATAGGAGTCGCAGAAATGGAATTGACGAAAGATGTGGTGTTGGGGGCCAGATTTGCGGGGGAAGAATAAACTATTGAGGGAATAGAAGAAATGGCTATACTGTGGTACGACGTGGTGAGGCTAGAGGAGGCGGAAGCCGAACTTATTGAAGTTGAGCTTGAAACGGAAACAGTTGAGGTAACTTTTGTCTGGTATGGTCCTCCAGGGTAGACGCCACTGTAACCTAACAGATTTATTAAACAAAAGTAAGAACAACCACCATTGTCTTGTGTACATGAATGGTTAAAGGCTGACAGAATTTCAAAAATGGTGAACGTGAAAAGCTATTTCAATTTTCTCCTTATCTTTTAAAGAAAAAGCATTTTTAATGCTGCACTTAAGGTGGCCGAACACAGTTTTCAAGTGCCTATGCCTAATTCACCATAACTTTTAAACTATTTATGCTTTGGCCCTCATTTTTTGCAAGAGTCAAGGTAACCACAGAAATATTTATTCTCGCATTTTGACTAGGGTGTTTGCTGTTGCCATGGCAACGGTGCTGGTTAAAAACAAGACTTAAAGTTGATTTCCAGTCCGTACTGCGCACTCTCGAGAGTTTGTTTTGGTTTCTTGTTTTGCTTCATGTAAAATATCACAAAATGTAACCATTTCGCAACTACTTACATGAAGTAAATTCAAAGTTTAAAAGCAACCGCCATTATGGATACGAACCGGTCGAAGCTTAATACTTCGTTCTTGCTCATATCACTTCATGAAACAACTTCACAGCTGTAAAAATCAATGAATCTGTTGGAAAAGGACTTTGAAAGGTCTCAAAGATAAGGTATGTGGTTCTTAACGAATAACATCGATTCGCATTCCATCGAGTGCGCCCGATAAACATTAGGGTTCTGAGACTGCGCAGTTCGGACTGGAAATCATCTTTAAATAATGGTTTTTGTTTGTTTAAAAGAAATCCAGTCGTTAGATTGCTTTCATATTTTGCACACTAAGAATTGACATTAAATCCCTTCTATCAACACGGTTTTAATAAAATTTTGACATAGGCGATTTTCGTAATTCGCCGTTAATCGTTTTCTGTATTATTAAAAATTCCCTATGTCAAAATTCAGATTTTTTTTGATAGATCATTTTTGTGTCTGATCTATTTTTCTGCCAAATTTCTTGAAATTCTAACGACTGGATCGTTAGAAATCGGCATGTTTCTGCTAAAGCAATCGGTCTCAATTTTTCGAGCAACTGCGCATGCGTTGCATTTAACTGGGTTCTTTCGGTAACAAACAAAAGCTGAAAATTGCTGGGTTCTTTGCATCGTTACCTTTTCTAACACATCTTTGTAATAAAACACTAAAGCCATCAATACACTGTGTTCGATTATAGAGAAAAATAACACAGATAGTGCGGGTATTGAGTAAATAAATGATCGATCTACTGACGGCATGTTTGTTCTTTGAAATCCTTGTGCACGTGCTAACTATTGCATCAGCAAAAGCACGCGCGAAAACTGTGTTCGGCCACCTTAAATGTGCATTAATCAGACAACTTGCAGCGAAAGGTTTAATATATATCCACTTCACAGTGCTAAAATAAGTTTGCGCATGGAGACCATATAATTGCGTACATGTGTATGGAAAGGATTCATCCATAGAGTCTTCGTTTTCAGATTAGTGCTGCATAAAGGGCAGAGATTTCAGTTGTTCTATAGTATAGTAAGAGGTAGGGAAAACTATAATGTAGGCAACAAAGGTATCTCAAGCAAAAGAAATAAACGAATTCCGGTTGAACCGAAATAAAAAAAAAATTTAACACACTTAAAGGTCTTGGTTGTAGATTGATAATGCTATTAGTAATCAAAACATTACCATGGGACACCTTAGCCATTATATCATAACACGGTTATCCATTGCGCCTATTTAACGGACTATACCTGGTGACTCGCTGATTCTACCATCATGAGCGTATATTCCTGTAGGGTACGAAAGAAGATCTACAACCTCACGAATGGGGCTGGTAAAACTGACGTTTTTAACATCAGCCTTGTATATGGCTCCACTAAACATCTCCGCTGCTCCAACACCAGCCCAGTAAAGATTTCCGTTGAACAAGCTGAGACCAACCGGTCTATGAGGGTTGCCAGAAAGCACTGAATGAGTCGTGTAACTGGCAAGGTCAAGATACTTGACTAGGTTATTGCTTTCGTCTGAAAAGTATAGTCGTCTGTTAACTTTGTCTAGTGCTATGTCAAGCGTAGTTCTTCTGATGGAAGTCACATTCACCAAGATTACGACGTTTTTACCATTCATGTCTGCGCGTCGTATTTGAGGACTGACACCAATCAAGGTGTAGTAGATATGTCTGAAAAGTGACGAGAGCAAAAGAAATTTTGAATGCATTTTGAATGCATCTTCTGAGAAACCAAAAGGAGCTCAATGACAGTAGTTTGAGTTACTTGTAAATTGAAGAAAAAGGTAGTTTACTAAGATAGAGAAACCATAAAGAGATAATAATATACCATAAAGCAATAACGGTTAATAAGGATGGAGAAAATTAACAGGGATTACAAACGACGTACGTGAAAAATGTACGCGAAAAAACCGGCTTTTCAATGTGCGCAAACTATCGCATCGCTCCTTTAACAGAACTTCTTACCTTGCTTCACTGTCCAAAGCAATTCCATGGCATGCCTCTGAAGAGTTGATAAGCAGCATCTGATATAAACCGTCAAGACTTGACACTTTGATGCCATCGTGGTCAGCTATGTACAGATTTTGGCCAATGGAGTCTACAGCAATGCCTGCAGGAATGGTCAATCCTGTAGCTATAACCTGCCTAGAGCTTCCATTTAGATGGGAACGAATGACGGATCCTGATTGTTCTGTCCAGTATGCCATTTGGTCCTTGCCGTGAAACGTTACTGCCAATGGTTTGTTCGTCTGTAATGCGAGGGGCAATCCCTTCTCTGGCAGGTCTATGTCAAGTGGGATGTGATACAGTACACTCCGTCCAGACCCACAAGCCAAAATAAAACTGTTTGATTCTGAAAAGAACAAAGGGATTTTGTTGTAAAAGGTGTTTCAAGAACAAACTCGGTTGTATGTATCACTAGTATCTATCCAATCTGTTCCATTGATGCACAAGTATTACTGCGAAAAATAATCAAGTTGACGACATATATGTGAGGGGCGGAGAGGAAACTGTAAACATGAGCGTTTGTTTACCCCTAGAAGTGATTTGGCACAACTGATAATGGAGCCAAGCCGATCTAAATTCGGGTATTTCAATTTTGAAAACATATCATTTGTATGAGTTCTATGAATGACACATTTCTCCTAACGTACATCAGTCACTGGCTTACCAAAATGTGGTACTTCGCTTTCACAAATAACAGAAGCATCTTCGTGATGGTCACAACTGTCCACATTCCAACCCTGGTGTCCACACTGCAGAAGGGAAGTCTCATTACCTCGACAGTTAAGGCTACCAAGCCAAATTTTGCCATTCCCTCGGCCAAAGAATGCTTTTGTGGGAGCTCGTAAAGCTCTTGAGTAATTCAGCATTCTGCATACGACGTCTGCATCGTTGATATCCCAGTGGTCATCGCAAACCGTTCCCCATTCTCCGTCATTAAATATTTCCACACGCCCTTCACTTTCTCTAGCTCCGTCTGCGAGTCTCACAATTTGAGCTTTTTAAAATGAAAAGAGAAAATATATATACATCGTAATCTTTCTCTAGTACGAATTTGATATCAATATGTAATGCTTTGTAAGGGATCAAGAACGCTTTATCTTCTTATTCAACTGCCCAAGAATAATTGAAACAAAAACATCATTCGCAAAGACTATAATCACCCCTGTCAATCTCTGTTATTTGGACTTAATTACGATGTAACCAACCAAGTCTATTTTGTCAAGCACACCACGGGCCTTTGTATCGAGTAGCATTTTGATGTTACAATGAAACAGTCTGTTTTTTATTTTATGTTATAAAGAAAAACATGTATCCTCAATATTTTGGGAATTACAAGTTGAAAATAATAAAATCTTGGAGGCTATTAGAGAAAATGAATTCACTTGCTTGAATTGTAAATATTACAATATAATTAGCTATGTAATGATTTGAATTAAAAAGAAGAATAGACGCGAACTCAGAAGAACGTTTTGCACAATATTGCCGAGGCATATAGATGAAACAGAAGGGCTGAATTACTTGGAGTTGCTATTGGTGTATGTTTGCAAACGACTCCCACATCTTTAGTGTGGCGGCAGTTGTGACTTCCGAAGCCTGCATGGCGGCACTCTGCGATGCTCTCTTCATCGCCAACACAATGGACATCGTCCAACCAAATCTGACTCGCAACACCGTAGCCATTATAGAATCCGCAGCATTGAGTGCTTAAAGCTCCTTCCGTGAAGTTCAGCATTCGGCAAATGACGTTCGCTTCCTCGATTCCCCATGAATCATCACATATTGTTCCCCAAGTCCCGTTCAGGTAAATTTCTACTCCACCCTGGTAATATGTGTCGCCACCGTACAATCTTACTTGAAGTTCTAGATGAGACGAAAAATTGGTTGCAGTTAACATTCAAAGTTCCCTGGGTTCAAACATGAGTCTCAGTGACTTATACTACTTAAAAGCTCAGAGAGCAAAGTTTTCTTTCAAAAAAGTGATAACTAGAAATTATCTCTGGTGCATAAAATTTTCAACAAACTTTGAATTGATCCGCAGAAGCTGAAAACCTTTGACAGTCACTTTTGTCTAACAGGGGCAATCCACCGTAAGAAAAAAGATGGTGGCTGTACATTTTACCACTGGGCATCCAGAAAGATATGGTTTAACGGCAGTTGTTTCTATGCTAACAACATTGCTGTTGTCCAGTTTGAATGACTTATAAGTTTTCTTTGTGTTTTTATACGCTCTTTTAGAGTTTTCGTGCTCAAAGCATTATAGGTAAATGTACTGGTCGCCATCTTTTTCCTTACGGTGGATTGCAGTTTGGGGGTAGCCCCACTTTACTTCTAAATAATACCACATACTTAGACCCTAAAAGAGCAAATGCTTTGACCGTCCTTAAACCAAACGTATGCAAAACATCGACCACGTTTAATTGTGGTCAGTATTCTTATCAGCCATGTCTCTAGACCAATGTGCGCAGGGACATCTTGAAAAGAGAATTACCGCAAAAAACGTAATAAACCAATCGCAATTCCAAGTAACATTTCCAAAGACATACCTGGGTGTGGTCCAGGAGCCAGAGTTGGTTCTGCAAAGTTATATATATAATATCTTTAATGACAATATTGAATATCAAAGTGGATTTTTGTTATTTTAGGGTACCTGCTACATTGTTTAAATGACATAGATAGACTCAAGCAAGAAATCAGCTTTGAAAGTGAAAACAATATCTAAGCATTTATTGACATCCGATCTCATCTCAACGTGAATGTTTTTGATGCGTTTAGTTTTGCGAATGAGAATATGAGGTAACAGAATTAATGAACTGTCCTTCATAGCTGTTTCGAGAAAAAGAGCATTCTGGGGAAAGTAGATAACAGAAAAATAAAAAAAAACAATAAGTCGTAATAAATTAAAGTTGTTGCAGTTGAACTCAGTACCTTGAAAAGGAGGCGCAGACTCTATCCAACAGACAACACTAGCGTCATCTGAATGGTCACAATCATTTTGACCCCATCCATCGTGTCGACAACCCGCAATTGTGGACTCGTCACCTCGACATTTTACATTGTCTAACAGGATGGGCATGGATGCTGATCCTTGGCCAAAATACGCATTCCAAGGTGCAAACTCGGCACCTGAGTAGTCCAGCATGCGGCAGATGACGTGTGCTTCGGCTATTCCCCAGTAGTCATCACATATTGTTCCCCACTGTCCATTGTAAAGTATTTCAACACGACCGCTGCCGGCCAGTGAGGAACCCACGAGACGCACTTGGACGTCTGCAATGTCCACCAAAAGCACACCAAAATTAATATAACTATGATTGAGGTTTACATGCAATTCTTTTTCACAGTCGGAAGATTAAACCTTCTACCTCCCACTGAGCTGAAATCTCTTCTGAGCGAACGTCCCACCAGCATACATACTTTGAATTTTTAACTTTTCATGAGCGAACGCCTTTCCTAAACGGCTATTTAGCCATGATGTCTTCCATATACAGTTACCAATCGAATACGTAGTACATATAGCTAATAACCCGGTTTGTACACGTAAATCCTATGCCCATGAGAGAGACAGTCATGATAAATGATAATAAACGCTGGTAGGTTTAAAAAAGGTTTTCCTTTTTTTAAACAAAAGGCAATGGGTCAGTCAATATATGAAATTCTTCCAAATAGGAAAAATTGTAACAAAATGTTTGTAAGAGTATTTAGTCTACTTTATATGGTGCAATAACTCAGTAATTGGCAAATTCCTTCTCATGAAAGTGACCAAGCCTTGAAATTTTCAGTGAAACCACTGGGATGTTATATATCCACATACTGACCTGGAAGGGGTGGTGCTTGCGTCGCAAGTGTCGAGCCTAGACATAGAAAAACGATATGAGAATTAATTGATCATCATAGTACCTTGTATCACGACTCCATTTCTTCTTCTTCGGTCTCTTCCACTGAGCCGTACATTATTAAAAAATATGCTGTAACAAACCTTTTCTCGTAAAAAGGTGTACACATTTGACAATAGTTCATTTATAACCTTAAGTCAAGTAAGTCATTTTGGAAAAGGTTTCTAGCTATATAGTTTCTATCTCTTCCTCTTAATCTAGATTCACTCGATTCATTCGAATATCTTAATTGTTTACCGTTGGCGCAAGTCGTTCCGTCCTCACTCAAGTCGACGCCTTGAGGGCATGAGCATTTTCTTCCTCCTGCGGGAGTTAACAAACATAGATGGCTGCAGTTCCCATTGTTTACTGCGCATGGCTGCTCAGAAGCTGAGGAGACAGCAAAGACGAAATGGAGAGCTTTCAATTAATCTACACAATGTTGTGCGCCATAATGAACAGACAAGGAAAACTAGTTCTATTCTCTTTCGCTTCGCTCAGCCGAATAGAAAACATTTCTATTATAAGTAGAAGAGACAAGTAATAAACAAATAGTGGAGGGAGCCGCCAGCAATGGTCAAGTTTATGTACAAAAATCTGAGCCGGGAACACACTGGATACAGGTTACAAGCCAAGAAATATAAGAAAAAAGTCACACACTATTAAAAACAACAATAAAAACATTAGGGAAAAAACAGCCTCGAGTAAACTGGTCGGCGTCAAGTGGTGTGATATTCACAAGGAGTGGTATATAAAGGGAACTAATACCAAGCAACCTAATCAAGCACCTAAAAGAAATACATTTCATTTTGGAGACAAATTGACTTTAAATAATTACTCTTAATGCCAAATTTTGCCAGTCCTTGGATTTTTTTTATCACGTTATTTAAAAATTAGACAGCATTTAATGCTTTACACTACTAACATGATAAAATGAGACACGTTTTTTTTTTTACATACCCATAGGTTGTGTTGATGGGTCTGAAATCGTTACTCCGAGCAGGAAGTATGGTGACAAATTTTGAAGAGTGTTCACAGTGGGACTTGAAGACTTAAAATTGAGCCACGACACTCCTTGTAAATTCTCATCAGCCCAGTAGAAATTACTTTGAAAAATTGCCAGGTCGAATGGGTTGTAAACTGGGGAAAGATATGTTAAGAGTTGATATGCACTCCCGTCGATTCCAATGGACTCGATTAAGTGGGAATAGTAGTCATAATCTGTCCAGTACACTCGGTTCTCACTGTGATCGATGATAACGTAAAGAGGAAATGAATAAAACATTGCGAACAGCTCTTGATGATTTTCCCCTGTCAAATCTGCGCGCATTATTTTCGGTACCCAGTAATCGCGGTCCGCCCAAACAACGTATCTGTGGGAAAAATAAGCAATGTAAGCTGGGCATGAGGGCACCTGATTGGAATACAGTATCCTAAAGGTATATATATAATTTTTCAGCATTGTCTTTACAGCGTTCGTCTTCACTGGAGAATAACAGCGACTAATTTAACATCAGCATCAAATAAAGAAGCCTAAGTCGTGATAACACACGACGGGCATTTGAGAACACGAGGGAATTTGTAGAAAACGCAGCCGCAAGTGAGTATTTTCTACATTTCTCGAATTTCCTCAAATGTCCGGAGTGTTGTATCACAATGTAATACAAGGCTTGGGCTTCTTCATTTGGTTTATGCTATTTCGATAATGTGGCGAAAAACAATAAAACACGTTTTTTCCGGTTTTTTAATACTCTGATAAAACATGGGTTTACGACTAATCAGAGCGCGCACAGGGTCCTATCAATATTATTTAAGAAATAAATAAAATGTACCGTGTTTATAGAAACACGAGTGGAAATTTGGGAGAACGAGAAATTCTGTGGGAACACGAGCCGCAGGCGAGTGTTTCCTCGGCTTTCTCGAGTTCTTTTTCGAGTTCTTTCTGTGTTTCTATGTGTAACTCGATAGAAACCGAGAGAACATGTTTTTCATGTCTTTCAGAAAGCACCGCGACGAACAAAAAAAAAAAAAAAAAAAAACACCTTGTTGACTTAAATGATTAAAATGTCAATTCTCTTTGCTCGTTGTTTTATTACGTCAACAGCTCGTGCTAGCTCTATGTTCCTATTGAGTTAAAGAAACACGATTTTTAACCAATCAGTGCGCGTATTTTCTTAGCACTGTTTTCTAAAAGTAGAGATAATGATTATCCTGTCTATTATCATACAGTCAGTAACAAAATTTTAGCAAAGCATTTTGAGTAGATCTCAGGTTTCGTTCGTTTCATATAATTCGACGGAAGTTCGTTCTAACTCAGTTTCATTCTTATTTCATTTTCTCATCAATGATGCATAATGCAATAAAAAGCTGATTTTTTTCCTCTGTTGGATTAACTTTGTCAGTGAAGTACGTTTCGAAAGAGACACTCAAACTTTTATTCTTATGTTGATTTTAGAGGTTATTTTGGTCAAGCGTCAAGCCATGTCAACTAACCCATTTCTTGGATCAACTGCAATTCCCATCGGTGACTCCACGTCTTGTGTTATTAGGGTCCGTCTGGAACTGCCATTTAATTTCGCTACCTCTATCCTCTCGAAGATGAAATCTGTCCAGTAGATCAAGCCGCTCTCCCATTCAACAGCTATGGAGTAAACTTCTCCAATGTTATCTCTTATGATGACTTTAACTTCTCCGGAAGTTAGGTTCATTCTGTTTATAGTCCAGGCCTGGGTGTCGCTCCAGTATATCATCTTATTCCGCACGTCAATGTCAATAGCTGTTCCTTCTGCAAGATTGGAGACAACCGTCTGGAAGCTGGGGTTTGGTTGATCCAAAGAGTCTACAACGGCACATTTTATGGTATGGTTGTCAATGAAGTAGAGACTTGGATCATTCTGACAGCAGAGTACTCCTATAAACACAACAGAATTCGGCAATCCAGCAGATTAGCAATTCCGTCAGTCAGTCGTTCAGTCAGACAGTCAATCAGTCAGTCAGTCAGTCAGTCAGCCAGTCGGTCAGTCAGCCAGCCAGCCAGCCAGTCAGTGCGCCAGTCAGTCAGTCAGTCAGTCAGTCAGTCAGTCAGTCAGTCAGTCAGTCAGTCAGCCAGTGAGCCAGTTAGTCAGGCAGGCAGGCAGGCAGGCAGGCAGGCAGGCAGGCAGCCAATCTGCCAGTTTGTCTGTCAGTCAGTCAGTCAGTCAGTCAGTCAGTCAGTGAGCCAGTTAGTCAGTTAGTCAGTCAGTCAGTCAGTCAGTCAGTCAGTCAGTCAGTCAGTCAGTCAGTCAGTCAACGTATCATTGATTCAGACAAATGAATAAAGGGGGTAAGTTTCTAAAGAAACTGCGGTACTGCGTCGGTGGGGAGTATTACAAGATAACTTGGTTTTATCAACTGGTTTGATAATGTGAATTGGCTACCGTAAAGAGATTCGGAAGCTAAAGTCAGTCTGTTAGTCAGTCAGTGAGACGGTCAGTCAAATTTCAAAACACTCAGTGTTAAAGGGGAAGTTCTCAGTTCAGTTGTAAAAATACACTGATATAATCGGGGCGCACCCTTTATTGCGCCAATACAAAGTTATCGTTCTGAACGGAAGACAGAACTAAATATTGAATTAGCTTATCAAGAACGCGGGCGAACGTTAGTCGGCTCCCATCAGAAAAAGGCATCTTGGTCTTTTTATTTTCTTGGCCTTCTACCCTTCTTACCTCCATAAATGAAAAAGTACGCGAAATTCAATACTGAACATACGAGACGTTGGCATTCGAATTTAGTAAACAATGATAATGTATTAACTACCAGTTCTATTCCTCAAAACGCTGTGAAATAAAACAATGGAAGGGAAAGCTATCAAGTGGTTGAGCATTTTATTATGCATCTTTTTATCAATTGTTCTGAAGCCAATGAACGGATGACACGTCATGAGACCCTGTAAAATGCCATTCACTTGAAATTCCTGTTTCTTTAAAGTGGTACTATGATCAAAAAATCATTTCTATTTTTTCTTCAGATTTTGAAAGTGTGTTCGCTTAACACCTAACTGGCAAAGTTTTGAGCTTTGAGTTTTATCCGAAGGCTGTTTATTTTGAGTGTAAGTTTTGGATTTCACGGTCCGCCATTACTCACGTTCAAAACTGACCGACAGGACATCAGAGGGTTGGATCTAGAGAAAATGACGTCATTTACTCACTAGGTTAAGATTTCACCGTGTAAACGCAATTTATTATATATGCAAAACACGGGTTTTAAAAGTCTGAAAGCCCGAAACTCCCGTGCTGCATATTAATTCAGCCGCGTACACACGCATTGCATTCTTAAACTAGTGAGTAAATGACGTCATTTTCTCCTCGACCCAGCTCTCCTAAGATTTTAAAGTTAGTAATGGCGGACCAATAAATAAGAAAATTCCAGTTAAATAAACTGGTGCCTTTTGAAAATCAGAACTTAAAACTTGGGCCAGTTAGTGTTTAGTTAACATAGTTTTGAAATCCAAAAATAAAAAAGAATTGATTTTTTGGTCGCAGTACCACTTTAACACTAGAGCTTTTTCGCCACTTTTCTCTATTGCCTAAAACAACTATGGCTTGTTTTGCTTTAATTGAAGTCAAAACTGTTTTTTCATATTGAGAAGGCACTTTTTACTGCATTTTTTTCCTCTTCTTCAGTTAAAGTAATTATACTTTACGTGCCCAAATGCAAGATTACTGACCAATTTGCGGTATTTTCCCAGCGGTAAGTGTCTTAAGTATGTCCACCGCGGTTTTCTCGGTTTCGCGATCAAAGTAGCAACTTAGTAATAAAAAAATTAAAAAAATTAAAAAAAATTCTGCGAAGCGGGTTCAGAGCCACCTTAAATTTTCGAAAATTTAAGGTGGCTCTGAACCCCCTTCGCAGAGTTTTTTTTAAATTTGCAAAAAGTTGCATCTTGTCATGCTGATTACAATTCGATAATAAAAAATGGGGGTCACCGAGCCCGTTTTTGAGTTATAAGCGCTTAAAACTAAAATTAAGG
>JAHPZR010056002.1:37500-80731 GCA_019787425.1 Platygyra sinensis | reverse complement strand
GAAAACAATAAGATTATGAGCTCGTGATTTCTATCACGCATAGTAATCGTGAGCGTAACCTCTTGAGAGGTTTTTGAAAACCTCGTTGCAATAATTTTTGAGAATTTCTGACTGCATAACATAAACTGATTTTCAAAGTGTCTGGACACATGACGCGTTTTGTGGAACACAAACGATCACTGCCAGGGATATGATTACACTGGAATGTTACAAGCCACTGGTATCCCGTGGAGATGTAGAACTAAAAGTTCTTCATCTCCAGGGATC
Source organism: Platygyra sinensis (assembly GCA_019787425.1). Classification (NCBI taxonomy): domain Eukaryota; kingdom Metazoa; phylum Cnidaria; class Anthozoa; order Scleractinia; family Merulinidae; genus Platygyra; species Platygyra sinensis. The sequence continues at coordinate 80,464 of JAHPZR010056002.1, read as the reverse complement.
CAAGGTCTGTTTTTGGTTGCAAAGAACGTCTGGCTCGTTGTGCTACAACATACACTGTATACTGTATTGTAATGGAAATAATAAAATAAAATTTGTAATAAATTAATATTAGAATCTGGTATCTTTGTAAATATTATATGCTATAAAATTCGTTATGCTCAGAATAAAAATTAGAGGATGAGTCTTATCCCCTTGAACAGGAGCCCGTGCCTTGAATAAGAATTCTATAATACAATGAAAAAGTCATTCACACGTAGTAGTAAGTGTTAACCACATAAACAGCAACATTAACACTGCCACTGGTACTTTAAAAAAAAAGAACCACAAAGTGTGGTTTTCATTGGCAGGCAGACTATCTTCGCTCTAGGACATACTCGTCTGAGCAAAACTGCTAAGGTTTACGTGTCGCTATCGTAAAACCACAAAGGAGAGTCTGTGTTGGCCTGTCTATTAACTTTTCAAAAAGGTAAATCGTTCAAAGACACTCGCCAGAACAAAACTTTAGAGGCTTACGTGCCGCTATCGTAAAACCACATAGGAGAGTTTGTGTTGGCCTGTCTATTAACTTTTCAAAAAGGTAAATCGCTCAAAGACAAACTCGCCAGAACAAAACTTTAGAGGCTTACGTGCCACTACCGTAAAACCACATAGGGGAGTTTGTGTTGGGCTGTCTATGACCTTTTCAAAAAGCAATATTTGTCTGAAAAAAAAATTCGCGCAGAGGGTTTCACCTGAAAAAAAAATTCCTGCACAAGCCGTGAGCGAAAAAAAAAATTCGTGCAAGCTGAAAATTCCCCTCCCCCCCCCCCATCACTTTTCTAATGGTCCGTCCCTTAAGCCCCAGGGTGGGCAGACCCAGGGGAATTTGACATTTTCATGGAAGCAGAGTCAAATTCCCTACCCCCAGGCACCTCTGAATGTCAAATTCCCGCCCTAGGTTAATTTTTCCCATGAGAGTCGGGTTTTGGTAATAAAAGATAGCCATTGAGGGAAATGTGTCACCAAGGACAAGGACTTTCCATCGCTCACCGTATTGAACAAGAACCTTAAAACAGAACAAAAAGCACTCATATTAATCAGCTTTTGTAGTCAATAAGCATGCACAATCAGATTAGAAACTTCATGAATATGCAAACATAGAGGGTGGTAAAGGGGGGTCTATATACACATTCACGGAAAATAATACGGTCCTTTCACAATTCACGAAAAACAAAGACATAATGAAAATCACGGTTCACGGCGAATTAAACATTTATTTCTCGTTTCACGGAAAATAATTTTGCAAAATCACGCTTGCGCGGCTACTATGAAAATCACGATTCACGAGGAAAAAGAATAGCCATTTCACATTTCACGGGGAAAAAAAGGCCGATCACGAGTCACGAAAATACCCTTTACCACCCTCAACATATACAAAGAGCAATTCAAGAAAAACAAACCAAACGAAGACTCTGCTATTGTTAAACACCAGCGGTAGACTGAAAGAAGTGATGACCCAATATTTTTGGCAAAATAAAACAGATTCGCTCATCGTCAAAAATTTGCTAGCAAAAAACGCAGAGAAATCGATAGCTGCTGGTGTCGTGGATGACTTATTTCCAGGTTCTCCCGGTCTTCCAAGATGGCGGACATGTCAAATTCCCGACCCTGGGGCAGGGCTAAGTGTCAAACCCCACTCTGGGGAAGGCTCTCTGAATCAAATTCCCGCGGGTTGCCCTCCCCCCCCCCCCCCACCCTGGGGCTTAACATTGACAAGTGCATAATGAACGATGGTAGTATTTGTGAGTCAATTATAATCAGTAAATGACGGGCAAGAAAAGTATACTCATATAAAATCTTTTCTATCGCAGTTAATTTCTTTTGACAATGAAAATTCCTTTTGGCCACTGACAAGAAAATGGACTACTGTAGGACTAAGTAAAAGAAATAGAAATTCAACTATATAATTTTAATAATCGGTGCGTTTGTTTACTTATCTCCGCAATACAGGTGGCATATGACAGATAGGGTCACTTAAAAAGTTTGATGGTGTTGTGACTTATTTAGCTTAAACATTCAACTCATCATGTCTCCTACCGATTGAAGGCCATTCACAGACCCTTGTTAAGCAGAGATAACTAAATATAGAACAAAATTTCCCGTACTAAACTTTGTCCGTTTTGCGTTATTTTTTTGGTTTGGGTAGCACGATTGCCGGGTACATTGGATGGTTAGTAATGAATTTGTAACTCCAGTGACAATGGATATACTAATCAGTTCCAGTGAGTATAAGTGTAGTCCATCTTTGGAACCGAAATAGTCCAATTTTGATGTACTTAAATTCTAACTTGGTTCCAACGCTTAGGACTGAGAATAAAGCAAAGTTAATTAAATATGCATGCCTCATTCTCAGTGCGATTTGTTTTGTTTATTCCCCTTTGCCTTGGACTGAAAGTTGGATTTTTAATATGCTTAAAGGTTTGGGTTAGGATTAGGTGCATATAGGCTAGGCATACACTAGGGATGGATGGAACCCTTCATTGAACTTGTAATTTATGTTAACGATTTCACGATTTAATGATTTGGTACAATCTGTTTTTATGTAAGTCTCCTCTTGTAAATTTATTAAATTTTTGTAATTGTTTTGTTAAGACTGTTCCACCTAGACTAGCAATGCTATTTGCGGAAACAGTCCTTTCTACGCTGGATATTTATTCTATAAATAAAAGTTGTTGTTGTAAATACGGCATTTTATCAAATTAAAATGTACAGCAATATTAAAATTTGGTTTACATAAAATCCGTACGCAATACAAGTTACGTATTTACTATCAAAAAGCTTAATGTTGTAGAACTAGTTTTGTTGGTGCTCATAGTAATGGTCTAGCTTACTCATGAACTTTTTTAGCGAAGTTTCTTCCTGTAGACTGTTTGGCAAATCATTTCAGATTTTTGCCCCGGTAGATGCAAAACTGTTTCTGTAAAAATCTGTGTGACTTTTGGGGAGCGCAAGATTCATTCTGGAAGATCGCAGTCCATAATCATGAAAAGAGGCGCCATGGGTAAACATTTCAGACAGGTACGGGGGAGTGAGACCGTTCAGTGTTTTAAACATCAAAATGGCTTTTTGACGTTTTCTCATTGTTTCTAACGTCATCCAACCTAATTCACAAAGAACATCACTAGATCTTTACAAATGGGAAGCACCAGTTATCATTCGCGCTGCACGGTTTTGTCGTATAGGAACAGTAGCAACTCTTACTAAGGAGGGCAAATGAAATCTGATTGCCGCGTCTCTCTACCTCGAGCTTCCCAAGTTTGTTCCGGACAATAGACAACGCGAACTTGCAAATTAAACCGGCTTCCACATTCATTATACTTGATGATGTCTTCAACAAATTGAAACTTCCTCTAGGTTCATTCTGCGTTCAGAGAAGCATATTTCCTACGATATTTCACCCTTCGATTATTCCAATTACATCTGCTGTAAAACTAAATACAATTGAAAGAATCCCTCACACATTTAAATTTTAGCTCGTGGTGACTCGGAGAAGTAAACTGATCGATGTAGCTTCAGTCTATAAACGCTGCCTATTTATGCTTTACCTGTGCGTCGTATCCAACTAAACTCAGATAAATTTCAAATATTTTATACTTGTTCTTCTGTATGTGGATGAACTCAATGAATAAGATGGATATTCTAGAAACATTTAGTTTTCCAATACCTAAAAGAAAATCACACCACCCCACCCATCAAACCACCTCAAAATGCACCCCACTTTCAAGTTTGCAAAGGGAAAGTGATTTTTAGTTGATGATGAGTAGACTTTTCACTACCCCCGTTATTCGATCTTTGAACGTGTGGATAGAATCACGAGAGAACTGGACGCCAGCCCCAAACTTCGTTTGTCTCCCCTTGCCCCCACCCCCGCCCCCGCGTGCTTGACGTTTGCTTCCGCTTCGCTCGCTTTCTCTTTCACCGACGTTAAAACATGGAGAGACTGTGAGCAGGGCAGGTGTTAAAGAGTTGCAGATGTTGAAGAGTTTGAAAGGCGGAGATTGAAAAAGAGAATCTAACCGACAATGAGTAACCACAAGAAATTAATGTCTTCGCTCAGAATGTGCACGAATCGCAGACCTACATAATCCATTCCCGCCTCTCCACCGGTCTTTTGGTCAGCGGTTATATTACCCAACGTGGTGAAATCCTTCCTTTTCACGTGCGTCCGATTCCATCATGGCGGCGCACTACAATTTCAAGAAGATTACGGTTGTACCCTCGGCAAAGGTGAGGATCAGACGAGAATTTTATCGTCTTTTAGTGTTTATAAGGTATTAATGAAAGTGATCACTGTTTCAGGACTTTGTCGACATCGTTCTCTCGAGAACACAACGGAAAACTCCGACCGTAATTCATCGGTAAGTTGTTGTTTATTTGACTCAGCTGTTTTATAACCTTCGGTTACAAGTAGTGAGAATCTTAGCGATTGTGAGCTCTGGGGTGACTATATGATTGTACAATACGAGTATTTTCTTAGGGATTGACCTTAAATAACATTATTATACCGGTACTGTTCGGTTTACTTTTTTTGTTTGAACTTGTTGTGGGCCTTCGATTTTATAAATTTAGCCGCTATCAAATGAATGGCATCAGTTCTTCTCATTAACTGTCATAAAGCTATTGACAATCCGTTTTTGAAGCCAATTAAGTAAAACATTCATGGATTTTATTATTGCCCTATTTCCCTACTGTATTGTACATGCTGGTTCAGTGTCTTTTTGTGGTAAGATTGTGGTAAGCTCCCATGCTACGAACTGCATTTATATAGAGGTGTTAAAGCTGCATGTAGATTTATGTAGTTCCCACTTGTATACTTCTTATAGTGCTACTTGTTTATGTAGCTTCAAAACTCCTTAGTAAGAGTAATGTAATTTATGATAATAGTTGTTTATAAAGACCAATATATACAGGTACTGTAAGCTTACAGGCTGTTCAATCCTGCAATTCCAGAAACCTGCATGTTTTTGGTCAATGCTGACTAACTTCCTTACAACTCTGGCTAAATCAAAAACTAAAACCAGAAGATCTCGATTCCATTTTGACTCCATGCATGTGTCCAGCTTCGATAGTATTTTTCTCTGAACATGCTCACCTTCTTGGATTTCACACAAGGTCCTGATTCTTATGCAAGACACTACTCACACAGTGCCTCTCTCCACCAAGGTGTATAAATAGGTACCGGCGAATTTAATGCTGGGGGATAACCCTTTGATTTACTTTTAGCATTCCATCCAGAGGGGAGTAGAAATTCTCTCCGGCACTTCATAATACTGATACTGGAGATAGGTGCAAGCCTGATGGGCCCCTTGGCTAGTATACAGACTCCGTCTTACCTCTGACTTGGTGTTCTTTCTCTGTTGACTGGAGTATATGCAGTGAAATGTTGATACAGGTGACCGTGCCTGATCATGTCTCTAAACACTGAAAAAAAGTTTTGCCCATAGATACCAAAGCCCATTGGGGATTCTGCAAATAGTGCATTTTGTACATTATGTACGCCAATCTGACTTTAATTTAGACTGACTCATAGTTCTCTGTTTTCACCAGACACTACAAGATAAGCCGGATTCGTGGTTTTTACATGCGGAAGATCAAATTCACGCAACAGAATTATCATGACAAACTAACTCAGATTATCACAGATTTCCCAAGGCTGGAGGTACGGTTATGATTGAGGGCTAGGTCATGAAGCAAAGTCAGAGTTGATGGGCAAGTCACAGACTAATTACTAGCTATGCAACTGTTTCAAATCCTGTACTGATGATGTCACTCTACAGAAAACCATGAAGTTTATAACTGTGTAGTTAAGTAGTTCTTGGCAGAGTATCAATCAATCAGAGATGCTGCAAATACATATGGTACATGTATTTAACAAAAAAGTATCTGTAATACCAGATGTTTTAGAATTAACTTTTTTTGTAATATTTGATATTTTAAATGGAGACTTTGGGGTAGCAGGGCTGGCGCATTACTTCCCAGTAATGTGACTCATGTTCAATTCTGGTCTGGTGCCATACACTACGTATTGGTTGAGTTTGTTGTTGGTTCTCACTTTGTTCCAAGGGTTTTTCTCCAGGTTCACCAATTTCCTATTTTCGCAAAAAACCAACATCTCCAAACTCCATTTTCATAATTTATTTAATATTTATTTTTTACAGGATATCCATCCATTTTATGCTGACTTGATGAATGTGCTCTATGACAAGGATCATTATAAGCTGGCTTTAGGGCAAATTAACACTGCAAGACATTTGATTGACAAGTAAGATCACTATAAAATTATGTTATTTAGTACATAGCTAGTGTACATGTATTTGTGTATTATTGTATTAAATGCAACCAGTGCAGTCTGACAGATGTTTCTTCAAAACTCTTGCCTCAAAATTTCCCTAAAAGTGCAAGTAAAGGCACCTCTACAAAGTATTGCCTATTCTTTACCTAGTTTCCTGCTTTAGAGGTGTGTCTGCCTACAGTGTATAGGAGCATTTTGGGTAATTTAAGAAACAAGTGAAATTCAGCTTGGACCAGCCTGCCAACTACATGTACATGTGCAGTATGTCCATGCCAGGAAGTTGTCCTCTTTCAGAGAGTTACAGTAGTTGCAACCTTCTTGCATAAATATACATGTGCAGGATGGTGTTGTACATAACATAATAGAGTATAATTTAATGAATAAACTACACCTGTAAAATCAGTTGTATACATAATTATGCTTTTGTAGTGTTGCCAAGGATTATGTGAGGCTGATGAAGTATGGTGATTCATTGTACAGATGTAAACAATTAAAACGAGCAGCTCTAGGAAGGTATGTAATGAACTATTGCCCTTGTTAATCTTATGCATCGACATTCCTTGTTATTTCACTAAACCGCAGACTTTGGTCTTTAGAAAACTTGCCTACCCTGGTACCTATACACACTTAAACACTTTAATTGAGGAAATACTGTTTTCCAAGGACTTACACATACATGTACAGTAGATAAAGCACTGTCTTACCACAGTACACGAATGTCATTTGGATATTAACAAATTGCTGCATACATGTATAATTATTAATAATTCCTTACATACAGTAACATTATGATAATTTATTAATAATCATTTGAGTGTCAATCCCTTCAGAATGTGTACAATAATGAAAAGGCAAAATCAGAGTTTGCAATACTTGGAACAAGGTGAGACCCTTGCAAAGTAAAATGTGAAAATATTTTAATTTACATTGTATTACTCTGTAGCAGTTCTAAAGTTCTGCTTCAAATGTTGCATGTACATGTATATCATCACATGTAATGAGGCCCTGTTAGGGGGTCTTTATGTCCCCCGTCTGAATTTCAAACCTTTTCACGTCGCAATTTCGGAAGGGTAACATGTCGCTGTCAGAATTTCATCCAAAGCCACTGATATCGATATCGGAAATGTTTAACTACAGAATGTTTAACGTAACTGTGTTCTCTTAATTCTGTTGTGAAACATTTTATTTTCTGATAATAGTAACACGGTAGACTATCAGTACTCACGGAAAGTTTAATTAACTTCATTGTAAAATGCAATTTCTTCTGCCGGAATGCGCTGGAAGTCGCTGTGTAATTTTTAAAATGCAAATGTCGCTGTCGATTTCCCTTTTCTCTTTGTCACTGTCGTAATTTTGTGTGAGGCCTTGTCGTTCGTCGTCATTTCAGCTCCTTCATATTGCTGTCTCAGAGCTGTGTCGCCTGTCAGAATTTACCCTAACAGGGCGTCTGTAATTAACAGAGGTTTCAATTAGGGTTTCCAACATGGAAAATTGACCAGCTTGGATGGTTTGGCCTGCCTAGTTTTGATCATGTACACTGACATAGTAAAAGATTCTTATAAAGAAATAATGAAACCCCTGCAAATATGTAGCAATATTTAAATATGATTTTATTAATATTTGCAGACAACTGATTTTTTCTTTGATACATGATCCACAGTTCGTCAGCATGTGGCAAGGCTTCCTTCTATAGACCCAAACACAAGAACTCTTCTTGTTTGCGGGTAAGTCTTTGAATGACTTAAAAAGATCTCCTAGAGTCAACTGTTTAGTTGTTTCTTTGAAATGTCCATGTCAGAGTTGTTATGACATGTAACAAGCTCATGCTACCATGCCACCATACTAAGTTTTCTTAAATTCTACTTGTCTCTTTTGTGATAAACATGTACACAGTCTTTTATAGAGCACTAGAAAAAAAAAAACTTAAAGGTCCCTTTACAGAGGCCTAGCAGTCAGTTAAACTCATGAAGTCTTGAATTAGTGTGCATGAAAAATTTATGTACAATTTACTGAGATGTTTTTATAGATGCTAAATATAATCTTGTTACACTTTGCTTAACAGTAATTAAAGAACATTGTCTTAATGTATTTACATACTCTGTAAATACCCTCTCAATCAGTATTTACATACTCTGATGTCTTGCCTTGTCTTGTTAAAAACTGTGAATAGTTAATGCAGTAAATTAGGCCATTACATGTACATGTATAAAGGATTGTTTGCACTGTGTGTTATTTTCTTTTTGTTATAATAATTGTTTCTCAGCTTTCCAAATGTTGGAAAATCAAGTTTCATGAATAAGGTAAACTTAATGTATAATTTTTTTAAATATTAAAATGGAAAAAATTCATTCAATTACAGTGTACTGTAAAATGGAGCTTAGAGTAAAGTGCTTTGGTGACAGAGTAGCTTTCAAGTAGACAGTGACTGAAAAATGAATGTTACATTGTTAGCAACATACCAACATTGTATAGCAGTTTATTGTTTGAGGGAATCAGACAAGGAATCACTGTAGGCAAGGGTTGTTGCCCTTCACCAGTGACACATTATTTTGTATCTCAAGTATTATACATGTAAACTGTACATGTATGCAAGTACTGTAAAATCCCACATTCAAGCCTACCCAGTTAATTATAAGCCCTTCTACATGTATTTGCTACAAAAAATGGATCAATACCAGTATCTGGGCAACTGCACACCTACCCCTCCCCTAACCCAACATGTTACAATAAGTTAATAAGTTAGTGTTACTGTTGGGTTAGGGGAAGGGTAGGTGCGCAGTTGCCCAGATACTGATATTGATCCCAAAAAATTACGGATCGAAAATCCCCAGTCACAGCCAACTAGCATGACCCTTTGAACTGCACATGCACACTGGTCAGCCCTGCTTCTAATTGGTTCGTTATATTTTGCTCTCAGACGTGCTGTCTAGCCTTGTCTGATCATATCTACTCGATTCAACATCGCTTTCCCATTATATGTCACTAAACATACATGTATCATTCATATCTATTCTTTGCACATAACTAAGCTGAAATACAAAAAGAACAATTTCAGTATTTGAAAACGGTAAAATTGAAGATTTGTCGTGGAAGAAAAAGCCAGGTCATTGTTTTGAATAAAGTCGTGACTATTCCATGCAGCAGTTTGGCAGTTATCTTTTGCGGTTTCATCTCGCTTCTGATTGGTCACGAAACAATAAACATTCCAGAAATTTTCTCTGGTGTTCACGGTTTTACGGGAAAGACTGTAAACCTTGGACATTGCCATGGTCACCATTTTTTTAATGACTTTGCTATAGTCATAGTGTTGCTCTGGCTACAGCCCTGAAGAGAATGCATAAAACAATGTTTCAGAACCTCCTAATTTCATAACTGGCCCTCCGCTCCCTAAATTAATGTCAGAACCACAAATTATTATTTGTAAAATATTAAATGTACTGTATTTTATTCTATAAGGTGACAAGAGCAGATGTCGAGGTCCAACCATATGCTTTCACAACCAAGTCTCTGTTTGTTGGTCACATGGACTACAAATACCTCAGATGGCAGGTCAGCTCAACTTTACAAATTGATGTCAGCTATTTTTGCATGCCCTTGCACTCATGATATCTGTAAATTTCATTAAAATGTCATTTTTCTCACACCTAAAAACAGAAGCTTTTTGTGTTCTTGGCAGGTGGTGGACACTCCAGGAATCCTTGATCATTCACTAGAAGAACGAAATACCATAGAAATGCAGGTTAGAACATACATGGGCATGCCTGTGAACTAGCTAGGTGTAGCTAAGTGCATGACCATTATAAACAAACATTTGACAATTTTTTTTGACATGTAGTAAAAACTGCATCTCTTTGTACAATGCCCTATGCTTGTTGATCATAATGTACAATGAACCCCATTTGTATGCACACAAATATACTGTAGAGTGGAGTGTCTATTGTGGAGGTGTCCAGATTTAAAAGTTAAAGATTTTATGAGCTGTTTACTCTGGGAATAATTAAACCGTCCATAATGATACCTAGGAGAGATCTGACTGGTTATATTACATTGTGTGTTCAAGATATAAGTCATATATTACTTCTTTAATTTGTGGCTTACATTTTCATTTTTTTATACCAACAGTGGTTAGGTAATTTTCTCTGTAAGTTCTTCTGCAGTGGTGCCATTAATTTTGTTAAATTACAGTATAGAATGTACGTGTAGCTATATTGGTGTTTAAATCCGATTATGAACTGTTAAGAAATTTAAATCCACAGGCCATCACAGCTCTTGCACACCTCCGAGCAGCCATTCTTTACATCATAGATATTTCTGAGCAGTGTGGACACACGCTTGAGGAACAGATTGAGTTGTTTAATGGCATCAAACCTCTCTTTGCTAACAAACCACTGCTTGTGGTGATGAACAAAGTAGATGTGATAAGACCCGAGGAACTGTCTGAAGAAAAGCGAGAGCTACTCAAAGCTTTTGATCAAGATGGTAAGTTTAAGATTGATTCCCACTGTATAGAGGTCTGTATATTAAATTCATTTGTTCTGAGAGTAAATTAATGGCAACGCATAGATTGAGTCTGCATACAAGCCAAGTGGGCGATGACGCCCACTTTACTTTCCTAGCCACTTTAGGCTACTTTCTGTGGCGTAAAGTGACTCAAAGTATTTCTCCCCCCCCCCCCCACCACCACCCCCCTGGATGGGATGCTAGTCCATTACAAGGTTACCCCCAGCATTAAATTTGCCGGTACTCATCTATACCCCTCGATGGAGAGCAGCTCTGAGAGAGTTAAGTGTCTTTACCAAGGACATAACACACATCCCTGGCCAGGGCTCTGAGCCAGCAAGCTCGATCTGGAATTGAGTGTACTAACTACAGTGTGTATGAGGTCACCACACCTGATCCCTAATTGCAAGACATATTACAAATAAAGTGATGATCAATTTAATTGTAAATGTACATTTAGGAGTAACACTTCTTCCGATGAGCACAGTCAGTGAAGAAGGCGTGATGACGGTCAAAACTGAAGCCTGTGATCAGCTTTTAGCTCAAAGAGTTGAAGTTAAAATGAAGAGCAAGAAAGCCAAGGACGTCATGAACAGACTTCATGTTGCTATGCCAACACTGCGAGACCAGAAAGAGAGACCGCCTTGCATACCTCAGGTACTGTTGAATAAAATGTAACTGAACTTACTGGAGGTAGGCTAAGGTTGCATCCAGAGACAAAGTAGCTTGGAGGAGGAGGATCAATGGGCCCCATTCTCCACGGGGAGAGAAGGAACCGATGATGATGATGATGAACTTACTTGTACTTATGAATACAGTGAATCTGCATCACTGTTAAGTAATACTATTTAACTTTATCAATCATTCAGATACTCAAGTTACCTTACCTAAGTTTTTCTTAATTAATAAATCGTTGCTTCTTGCAGCGACCTTGCATGTACAGTAATGCTAGATCTTGTTTCTGTTCCAATTTTGAACACTCCCTTTAAAATCTCAACCATGAGGTACATTAATCTGTGTTTTATTGAACACAGGCTGTGTTAGACAAGCGACAAGCCATGTCAGTGGAAGGAGCCGAGCCCAAGAGGAAACTGGCCAAGGATCTTGAAAATGAACTGGGGGAAGATTACTACATGGACCTGAGACAACACTGGGATTTGACAAAAGACGACGAAAAGCAAGACATTATACCGGAGATCTATCTCGGGAAGAACGTGGCTGATTTTATTGATCCAGACATCATGAAGGTGGGCCCCCTTAGGGAATTGCTGTTTTTCAAAATATAATCTCCATTGTCATTGATGTGGATTAAAAGATATGTTATTGAACTAGCGTGACGCCAGTATTGGGAACTGTGTGTGTTTGTGTTTTTTCTGGTAATTCTGTTGAGGACAAACCCGGCTAGTGGCAGTGTGATTGGTTTGAAGACTACGAGACTAACACAGCTACATGTACTTAGCCACGCATGTCAATATTTTGCTTGTGTTCAGGAGAGATCTGACTTTAACTTTCGCTCTTTGTAGAAACTGGAAGAGCTGGAGAAAGAAGAGGAGCTACGTGAAGCTGCAGGGCTTTATGACTCCGAGCCGGTGAGTGACACAGATTGTGTGATTGGACATGAGTCCTGTGAATACTCGCTAGTCTAAGCTTGCACCATATTTGTATATAAGACAGTTCTTGTTCTCTTCGGCTGTTGTACATGTAAGTAAACGATTATTGTCACCATGTGTTACATTATGTTCTTGCTTGCCTTGTTAACACTTTCTAGGAAGAATTAGACTCTGAAGAGGAGGACATCAGAAATAAGGCCGAGCAGTAAGTTCCCAAGGATTATTGTGTATTGTGAATGTAGTTTATAGTAGGAATGACATTTGGATCAAACCCTGTCGGGAAAATTCATTTCTTACCGTGAGTGCTGTTTGAGCGCACTCAGTTAGACTGATCGACCGAATAAAATTGGGTCTTCGAGGATGATATAAAAAGCTAAGCTAATTATTAAATTGCATTGTGTATAGCTGTTTGTAAACACTTAAACTGAGGACTAAACTGAACGAGAAAAGTCCCAGCAAGGCAAGGAGTGCTGCGGCCAGATAAGACCGAGTTAGATTTAAAACGGCGAACTTGAAGATTGAGGATTAACCTTCCAAATTTTTGAAATTGACTGGTTACCATCGTTTTCGTTGATACGCGACTTCGAAAACAGAAACACCCGCGGAAACGTTTCGAAAATTTCCGTCAGTCATGCGTGTTATCGACAGATCGGATCGAGAATCCACCAATTACAGCCCGCTAGCATGGACGTAAAGATATATCTTGAGGCCATGCTAGGGGCTGTAATTGGTGGATTTCGAATCCGATCTGTCGATAACACGCAAGACTGAACGGAAATTTTGGAAACGTTTCCGCGGGTGTTTCTGTTTTCGAAGTCGCGTATCAACGAAAACGATGGTAACCAGTCAATTTCAAAAATTTGGAAGGTTAATCCTCAATCTTCAAGTTCGCCGTTTTAAATCTAACTCGGTCTTATCTGGCCGCAGCACTCCTTGCCTTGCTGGGACTTTTCTCGTTCAGTTTAGTCCTCAGTTTAAGTGTTTACAAACAGCTATACACAATGCAATTTAATAATTAGCTTAGCTTTTTATATCATCCTCGAAGACCCAATTTTATTCGGTCGATCAGTCTAACTGAGTGCGCTCAAACAGCACTCACGGTAAGAAATGAATTTTCCCGACAGGGTTTGATCCAAAATGTCATTCCTACTATAAACTACATTCACAATACACAATAATCCTTGGGAACTTACTGCTCGGCCTTATTTCTGATGTCCTCCTCTTCAGAGTCTAATTCTTCCTAGAAAGTGTTAACAAGGCAAGCAAGAACATAATGTAACACATGGTGACAATAATCGTTTACTTACATGTACAACAGCCGAAGAGAACAAGAACTGTCTTATATACAAATATGGTGCAAGCTTAGACTAGCGAGTATTCACAGGACTCATGTCCAATCACACAATCTGTGTCACTCACCGGCTCGGAGTCATAAAGCCCTGCAGCTTCACGTAGCTCCTCTTCTTTCTCCAGCTCTTCCAGTTTCTACAAAGAGCGAAAGTTAAAGTCAGATCTCTCCTGAACACAAGCAAAATATTGACATGCGTGGCTAAGTACATGTAGCTGTGTTAGTCTCGTAGTCTTCAAACCAATCACACTGCCACTAGCCGGGTTTGTCCTCAACAGAATTACCAGAAAAAACACAAACACACACAGTTCCCAATACTGGCGTCACGCTAGTTCAATAACATATCTTTTAATCCACATCAATGACAATGGAGATTATATTTTGAAAAACAGCAATTCCCTAAGGGGGCCCACCTTCATGATGTCTGGATCAATAAAATCAGCCACGTTCTTCCCGAGATAGATCTCCGGTATAATGTCTTGCTTTTCGTCGTCTTTTGTCAAATCCCAGTGTTGTCTCAGGTCCATGTAGTAATCTTCCCCCAGTTCATTTTCAAGATCCTTGGCCAGTTTCCTCTTGGGCTCGGCTCCTTCCACTGACATGGCTTGTCGCTTGTCTAACACAGCCTGTGTTCAATAAAACACAGATTAATGTACCTCATGGTTGAGATTTTAAAGGGAGTGTTCAAAATTGGAACAGAAACAAGATCTAGCATTACTGTACATGCAAGGTCGCTGCAAGAAGCAACGATTTATTAATTAAGAAAAACTTAGGTAAGGTAACTTGAGTATCTGAATGATTGATAAAGTTAAATAGTATTACTTAACAGTGATGCAGATTCACTGTATTCATAAGTACAAGTAAGTTCATCATCATCATCATCGGTTCCTTCTCTCCCCGTGGAGAATGGGGCCCATTGATCCTCCTCCTCCAAGCTACTTTGTCTCTGGATGCAACCTTAGCCTACCTCCAGTAAGTTCAGTTACATTTTATTCAACAGTACCTGAGGTATGCAAGGCGGTCTCTCTTTCTGGTCTCGCAGTGTTGGCATAGCAACATGAAGTCTGTTCATGACGTCCTTGGCTTTCTTGCTCTTCATTTTAACTTCAACTCTTTGAGCTAAAAGCTGATCACAGGCTTCAGTTTTGACCGTCATCACGCCTTCTTCACTGACTGTGCTCATCGGAAGAAGTGTTACTCCTAAATGTACATTTACAATTAAATTGATCATCACTTTATTTGTAATATGTCTTGCAATTAGGGATCAGGTGTGGTGACCTCATACACACTGTAGTTAGTACACTCAATTCCAGATCGAGCTTGCTGGCTCAGAGCCCTGGCCAGGGATGTGTGTTATGTCCTTGGTAAAGACACTTAACTCTCTCAGAGCTGCTCTCCATCGAGGGGTATAGATGAGTACCGGCAAATTTAATGCTGGGGGTAACCTTGTAATGGACTAGCATCCCATCCAGGGGGGTGGTGGTGGGGGGGGGGGGGAGAAATACTTTGAGTCACTTTACGCCACAGAAAGTAGCCTAAAGTGGCTAGGAAAGTAAAGTGGGCGTCATCGCCCACTTGGCTTGTATGCAGACTCAATCTATGCGTTGCCATTAATTTACTCTCAGAACAAATGAATTTAATATACAGACCTCTATACAGTGGGAATCAATCTTAAACTTACCATCTTGATCAAAAGCTTTGAGTAGCTCTCGCTTTTCTTCAGACAGTTCCTCGGGTCTTATCACATCTACTTTGTTCATCACCACAAGCAGTGGTTTGTTAGCAAAGAGAGGTTTGATGCCATTAAACAACTCAATCTGTTCCTCAAGCGTGTGTCCACACTGCTCAGAAATATCTATGATGTAAAGAATGGCTGCTCGGAGGTGTGCAAGAGCTGTGATGGCCTGTGGATTTAAATTTCTTAACAGTTCATAATCGGATTTAAACACCAATATAGCTACACGTACATTCTATACTGTAATTTAACAAAATTAATGGCACCACTGCAGAAGAACTTACAGAGAAAATTACCTAACCACTGTTGGTATAAAAAAATGAAAATGTAAGCCACAAATTAAAGAAGTAATATATGACTTATATCTTGAACACACAATGTAATATAACCAGTCAGATCTCTCCTAGGTATCATTATGGACGGTTTAATTATTCCCAGAGTAAACAGCTCATAAAATCTTTAACTTTTAAATCTGGACACCTCCACAATAGACACTCCACTCTACAGTATATTTGTGTGCATACAAATGGGGTTCATTGTACATTATGATCAACAAGCATAGGGCATTGTACAAAGAGATGCAGTTTTTACTACATGTCAAAAAAAATTGTCAAATGTTTGTTTATAATGGTCATGCACTTAGCTACACCTAGCTAGTTCACAGGCATGCCCATGTATGTTCTAACCTGCATTTCTATGGTATTTCGTTCTTCTAGTGAATGATCAAGGATTCCTGGAGTGTCCACCACCTGCCAAGAACACAAAAAGCTTCTGTTTTTAGGTGTGAGAAAAATGACATTTTAATGAAATTTACAGATATCATGAGTGCAAGGGCATGCAAAAATAGCTGACATCAATTTGTAAAGTTGAGCTGACCTGCCATCTGAGGTATTTGTAGTCCATGTGACCAACAAACAGAGACTTGGTTGTGAAAGCATATGGTTGGACCTCGACATCTGCTCTTGTCACCTTATAGAATAAAATACAGTACATTTAATATTTTACAAATAATAATTTGTGGTTCTGACATTAATTTAGGGAGCGGAGGGCCAGTTATGAAATTAGGAGGTTCTGAAACATTGTTTTATGCATTCTCTTCAGGGCTGTAGCCAGAGCAACACTATGACTATAGCAAAGTCATTAAAAAAATGGTGACCATGGCAATGTCCAAGGTTTACAGTCTTTCCCGTAAAACCGTGAACACCAGAGAAAATTTCTGGAATGTTTATTGTTTCGTGACCAATCAGAAGCGAGATGAAACCGCAAAAGATAACTGCCAAACTGCTGCATGGAATAGTCACGACTTTATTCAAAACAATGACCTGGCTTTTTCTTCCACGACAAATCTTCAATTTTACCGTTTTCAAATACTGAAATTGTTCTTTTTGTATTTCAGCTTAGTTATGTGCAAAGAATAGATATGAATGATACATGTATGTTTAGTGACATATAATGGGAAAGCGATGTTGAATCGAGTAGATATGATCAGACAAGGCTAGACAGCACGTCTGAGAGCAAAATATAACGAACCAATTAGAAGCAGGGCTGACCAGTGTGCATGTGCAGTTCAAAGGGTCATGCTAGTTGGCTGTGACTGGGGATTTTCGATCCGTAATTTTTTGGGATCAATATCAGTATCTGGGCAACTGCGCACCTACCCTTCCCCTAACCCAACAGTAACACTAACTTATTAACTTATTGTAACATGTTGGGTTAGGGGAGGGTAGGTGTGCAGTTGCCCAGATACTGGTATTGATCCATTTTTTGTAGCAAATACATGTAGAAGGGCTTATAATTAACTGGGTAGGCTTGAATGTGGGATTTTACAGTACTTGCATACATGTACAGTTTACATGTATAATACTTGAGATACAAAATAATGTGTCACTGGTGAAGGGCAACAACCCTTGCCTACAGTGATTCCTTGTCTGATTCCCTCAAACAATAAACTGCTATACAATGTTGGTATGTTGCTAACAATGTAACATTCATTTTTCAGTCACTGTCTACTTGAAAGCTACTCTGTCACCAAAGCACTTTACTCTAAGCTCCATTTTACAGTACACTGTAATTGAATGAATTTTTTCCATTTTAATATTTAAAAAAATTATACATTAAGTTTACCTTATTCATGAAACTTGATTTTCCAACATTTGGAAAGCTGAGAAACAATTATTATAACAAAAAGAAAATAACACACAGTGCAAACAATCCTTTATACATGTACATGTAATGGCCTAATTTACTGCATTAACTATTCACAGTTTTTAACAAGACAAGGCAAGACATCAGAGTATGTAAATACTGATTGAGAGGGTATTTACAGAGTATGTAAATACATTAAGACAATGTTCTTTAATTACTGTTAAGCAAAGTGTAACAAGATTATATTTAGCATCTATAAAAACATCTCAGTAAATTGTACATAAATTTTTCATGCACACTAATTCAAGACTTCATGAGTTTAACTGACTGCTAGGCCTCTGTAAAGGGACCTTTAAGTTTTTTTTTTTCTAGTGCTCTATAAAAGACTGTGTACATGTTTATCACAAAAGAGACAAGTAGAATTTAAGAAAACTTAGTATGGTGGCATGGTAGCATGAGCTTGTTACATGTCATAACAACTCTGACATGGACATTTCAAAGAAACAACTAAACAGTTGACTCTAGGAGATCTTTTTAAGTCATTCAAAGACTTACCCGCAAACAAGAAGAGTTCTTGTGTTTGGGTCTATAGAAGGAAGCCTTGCCACATGCTGACGAACTGTGGATCATGTATCAAAGAAAAAATCAGTTGTCTGCAAATATTAATAAAATCATATTTAAATATTGCTACATATTTGCAGGGGTTTCATTATTTCTTTATAAGAATCTTTTACTATGTCAGTGTACATGATCAAAACTAGGCAGGCCAAACCATCCAAGCTGGTCAATTTTCCATGTTGGAAACCCTAATTGAAACCTCTGTTAATTACAGACGCCCTGTTAGGGTAAATTCTGACAGGCGACACAGCTCTGAGACAGCAATATGAAGGAGCTGAAATGACGACGAACGACAAGGCCTCACACAAAATTACGACAGTGACAAAGAGAAAAGGGAAATCGACAGCGACATTTGCATTTTAAAAATTACACAGCGACTTCCAGCGCATTCCGGCAGAAGAAATTGCATTTTACAATGAAGTTAATTAAACTTTCCGTGAGTACTGATAGTCTACCGTGTTACTATTATCAGAAAATAAAATGTTTCACAACAGAATTAAGAGAACACAGTTACGTTAAACATTCTGTAGTTAAACATTTCCGATATCGATATCAGTGGCTTTGGATGAAATTCTGACAGCGACATGTTACCCTTCCGAAATTGCGACGTGAAAAGGTTTGAAATTCAGACGGGGGACATAAAGACCCCCCTAACAGGGCCTCATTACATGTGATGATATACATGTACATGCAACATTTGAAGCAGAACTTTAGAACTGCTACAGAGTAATACAATGTAAATTAAAATATTTTCACATTTTACTTTGCAAGGGTCTCACCTTGTTCCAAGTATTGCAAACTCTGATTTTGCCTTTTCATTATTGTACACATTCTGAAGGGATTGACACTCAAATGATTATTAATAAATTATCATAATGTTACTGTATGTAAGGAATTATTAATAATTATACATGTATGCAGCAATTTGTTAATATCCAAATGACATTCGTGTACTGTGGTAAGACAGTGCTTTATCTACTGTACATGTATGTGTAAGTCCTTGGAAAACAGTATTTCCTCAATTAAAGTGTTTAAGTGTGTATAGGTACCAGGGTAGGCAAGTTTTCTAAAGACCAAAGTCTGCGGTTTAGTGAAATAACAAGGAATGTCGATGCATAAGATTAACAAGGGCAATAGTTCATTACATACCTTCCTAGAGCTGCTCGTTTTAATTGTTTACATCTGTACAATGAATCACCATACTTCATCAGCCTCACATAATCCTTGGCAACACTACAAAAGCATAATTATGTATACAACTGATTTTACAGGTGTAGTTTATTCATTAAATTATACTCTATTATGTTATGTACAACACCATCCTGCACATGTATATTTATGCAAGAAGGTTGCAACTACTGTAACTCTCTGAAAGAGGACAACTTCCTGGCATGGACATACTGCACATGTACATGTAGTTGGCAGGCTGGTCCAAGCTGAATTTCACTTGTTTCTTAAATTACCCAAAATGCTCCTATACACTGTAGGCAGACACACCTCTAAAGCAGGAAACTAGGTAAAGAATAGGCAATACTTTGTAGAGGTGCCTTTACTTGCACTTTTAGGGAAATTTTGAGGCAAGAGTTTTGAAGAAACATCTGTCAGACTGCACTGGTTGCATTTAATACAATAATACACAAATACATGTACACTAGCTATGTACTAAATAACATAATTTTATAGTGATCTTACTTGTCAATCAAATGTCTTGCAGTGTTAATTTGCCCTAAAGCCAGCTTATAATGATCCTTGTCATAGAGCACATTCATCAAGTCAGCATAAAATGGATGGATATCCTGTAAAAAATAAATATTAAATAAATTATGAAAATGGAGTTTGGAGATGTTGGTTTTTTGCGAAAATAGGAAATTGGTGAACCTGGAGAAAAACCCTTGGAACAAAGTGAGAACCAA
Source organism: Platygyra sinensis (assembly GCA_019787425.1). Lineage (NCBI taxonomy): Eukaryota > Metazoa > Cnidaria > Anthozoa > Scleractinia > Merulinidae > Platygyra > Platygyra sinensis. The sequence goes on along the minus strand of JAHPZR010056002.1, from coordinate 60,264 downwards.
CAACAAACTCAACCAATACGTAGTGTATGGCACCAGACCAGAATTGAACATGAGTCACATTACTGGGAAGTAATGCGCCAGCCCTGCTACCCCAAAGTCTCCATTTAAAATATCAAATATTACAAAAAAAGTTAATTCTAAAACATCTGGTATTACAGATACTTTTTTGTTAAATACATGTACCATATGTATTTGCAGCATCTCTGATTGATTGATACTCTGCCAAGAACTACTTAACTACACAGTTATAAACTTCATGGTTTTCTGTAGAGTGACATCATCAGTACAGGATTTGAAACAGTTGCATAGCTAGTAATTAGTCTGTGACTTGCCCATCAACTCTGACTTTGCTTCATGACCTAGCCCTCAATCATAACCGTACCTCCAGCCTTGGGAAATCTGTGATAATCTGAGTTAGTTTGTCATGATAATTCTGTTGCGTGAATTTGATCTTCCGCATGTAAAAACCACGAATCCGGCTTATCTTGTAGTGTCTGGTGAAAACAGAGAACTATGAGTCAGTCTAAATTAAAGTCAGATTGGCGTACATAATGTACAAAATGCACTATTTGCAGAATCCCCAATGGGCTTTGGTATCTATGGGCAAAACTTTTTTTCAGTGTTTAGAGACATGATCAGGCACGGTCACCTGTATCAACATTTCACTGCATATACTCCAGTCAACAGAGAAAGAACACCAAGTCAGAGGTAAGACGGAGTCTGTATACTAGCCAAGGGGCCCATCAGGCTTGCACCTATCTCCAGTATCAGTATTATGAAGTGCCGGAGAGAATTTCTACTCCCCTCTGGATGGAATGCTAAAAGTAAATCAAAGGGTTATCCCCCAGCATTAAATTCGCCGGTACCTATTTATACACCTTGGTGGAGAGAGGCACTGTGTGAGTAGTGTCTTGCATAAGAATCAGGACCTTGTGTGAAATCCAAGAAGGTGAGCATGTTCAGAGAAAAATACTATCGAAGCTGGACACATGCATGGAGTCAAAATGGAATCGAGATCTTCTGGTTTTAGTTTTTGATTTAGCCAGAGTTGTAAGGAAGTTAGTCAGCATTGACCAAAAACATGCAGGTTTCTGGAATTGCAGGATTGAACAGCCTGTAAGCTTACAGTACCTGTATATATTGGTCTTTATAAACAACTATTATCATAAATTACATTACTCTTACTAAGGAGTTTTGAAGCTACATAAACAAGTAGCACTATAAGAAGTATACAAGTGGGAACTACATAAATCTACATGCAGCTTTAACACCTCTATATAAATGCAGTTCGTAGCATGGGAGCTTACCACAATCTTACCACAAAAAGACACTGAACCAGCATGTACAATACAGTAGGGAAATAGGGCAATAATAAAATCCATGAATGTTTTACTTAATTGGCTTCAAAAACGGATTGTCAATAGCTTTATGACAGTTAATGAGAAGAACTGATGCCATTCATTTGATAGCGGCTAAATTTATAAAATCGAAGGCCCACAACAAGTTCAAACAAAAAAAGTAAACCGAACAGTACCGGTATAATAATGTTATTTAAGGTCAATCCCTAAGAAAATACTCGTATTGTACAATCATATAGTCACCCCAGAGCTCACAATCGCTAAGATTCTCACTACTTGTAACCGAAGGTTATAAAACAGCTGAGTCAAATAAACAACAACTTACCGATGAATTACGGTCGGAGTTTTCCGTTGTGTTCTCGAGAGAACGATGTCGACAAAGTCCTGAAACAGTGATCACTTTCATTAATACCTTATAAACACTAAAAGACGATAAAATTCTCGTCTGATCCTCACCTTTGCCGAGGGTACAACCGTAATCTTCTTGAAATTGTAGTGCGCCGCCATGATGGAATCGGACGCACGTGAAAAGGAAGGATTTCACCACGTTGGGTAATATAACCGCTGACCAAAAGACCGGTGGAGAGGCGGGAATGGATTATGTAGGTCTGCGATTCGTGCACATTCTGAGCGAAGACATTAATTTCTTGTGGTTACTCATTGTCGGTTAGATTCTCTTTTTCAATCTCCGCCTTTCAAACTCTTCAACATCTGCAACTCTTTAACACCTGCCCTGCTCACAGTCTCTCCATGTTTTAACGTCGGTGAAAGAGAAAGCGAGCGAAGCGGAAGCAAACGTCAAGCACGCGGGGGCGGGGGTGGGGGCAAGGGGAGACAAACGAAGTTTGGGGCTGGCGTCCAGTTCTCTCGTGATTCTATCCACACGTTCAAAGATCGAATAACGGGGGTAGTGAAAAGTCTACTCATCATCAACTAAAAATCACTTTCCCTTTGCAAACTTGAAAGTGGGGTGCATTTTGAGGTGGTTTGATGGGTGGGGTGGTGTGATTTTCTTTTAGGTATTGGAAAACTAAATGTTTCTAGAATATCCATCTTATTCATTGAGTTCATCCACATACAGAAGAACAAGTATAAAATATTTGAAATTTATCTGAGTTTAGTTGGATACGACGCACAGGTAAAGCATAAATAGGCAGCGTTTATAGACTGAAGCTACATCGATCAGTTTACTTCTCCGAGTCACCACGAGCTAAAATTTAAATGTGTGAGGGATTCTTTCAATTGTATTTAGTTTTACAGCAGATGTAATTGGAATAATCGAAGGGTGAAATATCGTAGGAAATATGCTTCTCTGAACGCAGAATGAACCTAGAGGAAGTTTCAATTTGTTGAAGACATCATCAAGTATAATGAATGTGGAAGCCGGTTTAATTTGCAAGTTCGCGTTGTCTATTGTCCGGAACAAACTTGGGAAGCTCGAGGTAGAGAGACGCGGCAATCAGATTTCATTTGCCCTCCTTAGTAAGAGTTGCTACTGTTCCTATACGACAAAACCGTGCAGCGCGAATGATAACTGGTGCTTCCCATTTGTAAAGATCTAGTGATGTTCTTTGTGAATTAGGTTGGATGACGTTAGAAACAATGAGAAAACGTCAAAAAGCCATTTTGATGTTTAAAACACTGAACGGTCTCACTCCCCCGTACCTGTCTGAAATGTTTACCCATGGCGCCTCTTTTCATGATTATGGACTGCGATCTTCCAGAATGAATCTTGCGCTCCCCAAAAGTCACACAGATTTTTACAGAAACAGTTTTGCATCTACCGGGGCAAAAATCTGAAATGATTTGCCAAACAGTCTACAGGAAGAAACTTCGCTAAAAAAGTTCATGAGTAAGCTAGACCATTACTATGAGCACCAACAAAACTAGTTCTACAACATTAAGCTTTTTGATAGTAAATACGTAACTTGTATTGCGTACGGATTTTATGTAAACCAAATTTTAATATTGCTGTACATTTTAATTTGATAAAATGCCGTATTTACAACAACAACTTTTATTTATAGAATAAATATCCAGCGTAGAAAGGACTGTTCCGCAAATAGCATTGCTAGTCTAGGTGGAACAGTCTTAACAAAACAATTACAAAAATTTAATAAATTTACAAGAGGAGACTTACATAAAAACAGATTGTACCAAATCATTAAATCGTGAAATCGTTAACATAAATTACAAGTTCAATGAAGGGTTCCATCCATCCCTAGTGTATGCCTAGCCTATATGCACCTAATCCTAACCCAAACCTTTAAGCATATTAAAAATCCAACTTTCAGTCCAAGGCAAAGGGGAATAAACAAAACAAATCGCACTGAGAATGAGGCATGCATATTTAATTAACTTTGCTTTATTCTCAGTCCTAAGCGTTGGAACCAAGTTAGAATTTAAGTACATCAAAATTGGACTATTTCGGTTCCAAAGATGGACTACACTTATACTCACTGGAACTGATTAGTATATCCATTGTCACTGGAGTTACAAATTCATTACTAACCATCCAATGTACCCGGCAATCGTGCTACCCAAACCAAAAAAATAACGCAAAACGGACAAAGTTTAGTACGGGAAATTTTGTTCTATTATTTAGTTATCTCTGCTTAACAAGGGTCTGTGAATGGCCTTCAATCGGTAGGAGACATGATGAGTTGAATGTTTAAGCTAAATAAGTCACAACACCATCAAACTTTTTAAGTGACCCTATCTGTCATATGCCACCTGTATTGCGGAGATAAGTAAACAAACGCACCGATTATTAAAATTATATAGTTGAATTTCTATTTCTTTTACTTAGTCCTACAGTAGTCCATTTTCTTGTCAGTGGCCAAAAGGAATTTTCATTGTCAAAAGAAATTAACTGCGATAGAAAAGATTTTATATGAGTATACTTTTCTTGCCCGTCATTTACTGATTATAATTGACTCACAAATACTACCATCGTTCATTATGCACTTGTCAATGTTAAGCCCCAGGGTGGGGGGGGGGGGGGAGGGCAACCCGCGGGAATTTGATTCAGAGAGCCTTCCCCAGAGTGGGGTTTGACACTTAGCCCTGCCCCAGGGTCGGGAATTTGACATGTCCGCCATCTTGGAAGGACCGAGAGAACCTGGAAATAATTCATCCACGACACCAGCAGCTATCGATTTCTCTGCGTTTTTTGCTAGCAAATTTTGACGATGAGCGAATCTGTTTTATTTTGCCGAAAATATGGTCATCACTTCTTTCAGTCTACGCTGGTGTCTTAACAAATAGCAGAGTCCTTCGTTTGGATTGTGTTTTTCTTGAATTGCTCTTTGTATATGTTGAGGGTGGTAAAGGGTATTTTTCGTGACTCGTGATCGGCCCTTTTTTTCCCCGTGAAATGTGAAATGGCTATTCTTTTTCCTCGTGAATCGTGATTTTCATAGTAGCCGCGAAGCGTGATTTTGCAAAATTAGTTTCCGTGAAACGAGAAATAAATGTTTAATTCGCCGTGAACCGTGATTTTTCATTAGGTCCTTTGTTTTTTCGTGAAATTGTGAGTGAGACCGTTCAGTGTTTTAAACATCAAAATGGCTTTTTGACGTTTTCTCATTGTTTCTAACGTCATCCAACCTAATTCACAAAGAACATCACTAGATCTTTACAAATGGGAAGCACCAGTTATCATTCGCGCTGCACGGTTTTGTCGTATAGGAACAGTAGCAACTCTTACTAAGGAGGGCAAATGAAATCTGATTGCCGCGTCTCTCTACCTCGAGCTTCCCAAGTTTGTTCCGGACAATAGACAACGCAAACTTGCAAATTAAACCGGCTTCCACATTCATTATACTTGATGATGTCTTCAACAAATTGAAACTTCCTCTAGGTTCATTCTGCGTTCAGAGAAGCATATTTCCTACGATGTTTCACCCTTCGATTATTCCAATTGCATCTGCTGTAAAACTAAATACAATTGAAAGAATCCTTCACACATTTAAATTTTAGCTCGTGGTGACTCGGAGAAGTAAACTGATCGATGTAGCTTCAGTCTATAAACGCTGCCTATTTATGCTTTACCTGTGCGTCGTATCCAACTAAACTTAGATAAATTTCAAATATTTTATACTTTTTCTTCTGTATGTGGATCTTTGAACGTGTGGATAGAATCACGAGAGAACTGGACGCCAGCCCCAAACTTCGTTTGTCTCCCCTTGCCCTTGCTCCTACCCCGCCCCGCGTGCTTGACGTTTGCTTCGCTCGCTTTCTCTTTCACCGACGTTAAAACATGTAGAGACTGTGAACAGGGCAGATGTTGAAGAGTTGCGGATGTTGAAGAGTTTGAAAGGCGGAGATTGAAAAAGAGAATCTAACCGACAATGAGTAACCACAAGAAATTAATGTCTTCGCTCAGAATGTGCAAGAATCGCAGACCTACATAATCCATTCTCGCCTCTCCACCGGTCTTTTGGTCAGCGGTTATATTACCCAACGTGGTGAAATCCTTCCTCTTCACGTGCGTCCGATTCCATCATGGCGGCGCACTACAATTTCAAGAAGATTACAGTTGTACCCTCGGCAAGGTGAGGATCAGACGAGCATTTTATCGTCTTTTAGTGTTTATAAGGTATTAATGAAAGTGATCACTGCTTCAGGACTTTGTCGACATCGTTCTCTCGAGAACACAACGAAAACTCCGACCGTAATTCATCGGTAAGTTGTTGTTTATTTGACTCAGCTGTTTTATAACCTTCGGTTACAAGTAGTGAGAATCTTAGCGATTGTGAGTTCTGCGGTGACTATATGATTGTACAATACGAGTGTTTTCTTAGGGATTGACCTTAAATGACATTATTATACCGGTACTGTTCGGTTTACTTTTTTTGTTTGAACTTGTTGTGGGCCTTCGATTTTATAAATTTAGCCGCTATTAAATGAATGGCATCAGTTCTTCTCATTAACTGTCATAAAGCTATTGACAATCCGTTTTTGAAGCCAATTAAGTAAAACATTCATGGATTTTATTATTACCCGATTTCCCTACTGTATTGTACATGCTGGTTCAGTGTCTTTTTGTGGTAAAGTTGTGATAAGCTCCCATGCAACGAACTGCATATAAGCTTATATAGAGGTGTTAAAGCTGCATGTAGATTTATGTAGTTCCCACTTGTATACTTCTTATAGTGCTTCAAAACTCCACAGTAAGAGTAATGTAATTATGATAATAATTGTTTATAAAGACCAATATATACAGGTACTGTAAGCTTACAGGCTGTTCAATCTTGCAATTCCCGAAACCTGCCTGTTTTTGGTCAATGCTGACGAACTAACTTACAACTCTGGATAAATCAAAAACTAAAGCCAGAAGATCTTATTCCATTTTGACTCCATGCATGTGGCCAGCTTCGATAGTATTTTTCTCTGAACATGCTCACCTTCTTGGATTTCACACAAGGTCCTGATTCTTATGCAAGACACTACTCACACAGTGCCTCTCTCCACCAAGGTGTATAAATAGGTACCGGCGAATTTAATGCTGGGGGATAACCTTGTGATTTACTTTTAGCATTCCATCCAGAGGGGAGTAGAAATTCTCTCCGGCACTTCATAATACTGATACTGGAGATAGGTGCCAGCCTGATGGGCCCCTTGGCTAGTATACAGACTCTGTCTTGCCTCTGACTTGGTGTTCTTTCTCTGTTGACTGGAGTATATGCAGTGAAATGTTGATACAGGTGACCGTGCCTGATCATGTTTCTAAACACTGAAAAGAAGTTTTGCCCATAGATACCAAAGCCCATTAAGGATTCTGCAGATAATGCATTTTTTACATTATGTAGGCCAATCTGACTTTAATGTAGACTGACTCATAGTTCTCTCCCTTCACCAGACACTACAAGATAAGCCGGATTCGTGGTTTTTACATGCGAAAGATCAAATTCACACAACAGAATTATCATGACAAACTAACGCAGATTATCACAGATTTCCCAAGGCTGGAGGTACGGTTATCATTGAGGGCTAGGTCATAAAGCAAAATCAGAGTTGATGGGCAAGTCACAGACTAAGTGTTTCAAATCCAGTACTGATGATGTCACTCTACAGAAAACCATGAAGTTTATAACGATGTAGTTAAGTAGTTCTTGGTCCAGTATCAATCAATCAGAGATGCTGCAAATACATATGGTACATGTATTTAACTAAAAAGTACATGTAATAGCAGATGTTTTAGAATTAACTTTTCTGTAATATTTGTGACCTCTCACGTGAAAACATACACTAACGGCTTTCCGTTAAATGGGGGAAATGCACGGCTGTCGAACAGGTAAGAAACGGCTCACGAAGCTGTTTGAAACGGATGACACCGAACGGCTGAACAGTTGATAATTTATTCCAAACGGATTGGCATGACGGCTGAGCGGCTAGCGAAAAATTTCAAACGGATGGCAATCACGGCTGAACGACTAAAAAAATTTTAGAATGGTAGACCTGAATGGCTGAACAGCTCATGACAAGTAAAATTTTCAACAGATCGACCTGAATGGCTGAACGGCTCGTGAAAAAATTTTGATATTTTAAAGGGAGACTTTTTGGGGTAGCGGGGATGGCACAGAGGTGATATTGCTTGCTTGCCAGTAATGTAGCTCATGTTCAATTCTGGCCTGGTGCCATACCCTACATATTGGTTGAGTTTGTTGTTGGTTCTCACCTTTAATTTGTTCCAAGGCTTTTTCTCCAGGTTCACTGATTTCCTATTTTCGCAAAAACCAACGTCTCCAAACTCCATTTTCAACCAGTATAGAGGACCCGCATGGAAACCAGCTCAGGCTGACATGGCTTCCTCTATAAATGTTGTAATTTATTTATTTATTTTTTTACAGGATATCCATCCATTTTATGCTGACTTGATGAATGTGCTCTATGACAAGGATCATTATAAGCTGGCTTTAGGGCAAATTAACACTGCAAGACATTTGATTGACAAGTAAGATCACTATAAAATTATATTATTTAGTACATAGCTAGTGTACATGTATGTGTGTATTATTGTATTAAATACAACCAGTGCAGTCTGACAGATGTTTCTTCAAAACTCTTGCCTCAAAATTTCCCTAAAAGTGCAAGTAAAGGCACCTCTACAAAGTATCACCTATTCTTTACCTAGTTTCCTGCTTTAGAGGTGTGTCTGCCTATAGGAGCATTTTGGGTAATTTAAGAAACAAGTGAAATTTAGCTTGGACCAGCCTGCCAACTACATGTACATGTGCAGTATGTCCATGCCAGGAAGTTGTCCTCTTTCAGAGAGTTACAGTAGTTGAAACCTTCTTGCATAAATATACATGTGCAGGATGGTGTTGTACATAACATAATAGAGTATAATTTAATGAATAAACTACACCTGTAAAAATTAATTGTATACATAATTATGTTTTTGTAGTGTTGCCAAGGATTATGTGAGGCTGATGAAGTATGGTGACTCATTGTACAGATGTAAACAATTAAAACGAGCAGCTCTAGGAAGGTATGTAATGAACTACTGCCCTTGTTAATCTTATGCATAGACATTCCTTGTTATTTCACTAAACCGCAGACTTTGGTCTTTAGAAAACTTGCCTACCCTAGTACCGGTACACACTTAAACACTTTAATTGAGGAAATACTGTTTTCCAAGGACTTACACATACATGTACAGCAGATACATGTAAAGTACTGTCTTACCACAATACACGGATGTTATTTGGATATTAACAAATTGCTGCATACATGTATAATTATTAATAATTCATTACATACAGTAATGTTATGATAATTTATTAATAATCATTTGAGTGTCAATCCTTTCAGAATGTGTACAATAATGAAAAGGCAAAATCAGAGTTTGCAATACTTGGAACAAGGTGAGACCCTTGCAAAGTAAAATGTGAAAATATTTTAATTTACATGTATTACTCTGTAGCAGTTCTAAAGTTCTGCTTCAATTGTTGCATGTACGTGTATATCATCACATGTAATGAGGCCCTGTTAGGGGGGTCTTTATGTCCCCTGTCTCAATTTCAAACCTTTTCACGTCGCAATTTCGGAAGGTTAACATGTCGCTGTCAGAATTCCATAATATATATTAAGCCACTGATATCGATATCGGAAATGTTTAACTATAGAATGTTTAACGTAACTGTGTTCTCTTAATTCTGTTGTGAAACATTTTATTTTCTGATAATAGTAGACTATCAGTACTCACGGAAAGTTTAATTAACTTCATTGTAAAATGCAATTTCTTCTGCCGGAATGCGCTGCAAGTCGCTGTGTAATTTTTAAAATGCAAATGTCGCTGTCGATTTCCCTTTTCTCTTTGTCGCTGCCATAATTTTGTGTGAGGCCTTGTCGTTCGTCGTCATTTCAGCTCCTTCATGTCGCTGTTTCAGAGCTGTGTCGCCTGTCGGAATTTACCCTAACAGGGCGTCTGTAATTAACAGAGGTTTCAATTAGGGTTGCCAACATGGAAAATTGACCAGCTTGGATGGTTTGGCCTGTCTAGTTTTGATCATGTACACTGACATAGTAAAAGATTCTTCTTATAAAGAAATAATGAAACCCCTGCAAATATGTAGCAATATTTAAATATGATTTTATTAATATTTGCAGACAACTGATTTTTTCTTTGATACATGATCCACAGTTCGTCAGCATGTGGCAAGGCTTCCTTCTATAGACCCAAACACAAGAACTCTTCTTGTTTGCGGGTAAGTCTTTGAATGACTTAAAAAGATCTCCTAGAGTCACTGTTTAGTTGTTTCTTTGAAATGTCCATGTCGGAGTTGTTACTAACAAGGATCATGCTACCATGCCACCATACGAAGTTTTCTTAAATTCTACTTGTCTCTTTTGTGATAAACATGTACACAGTCTTTTATAGAGCACTAGAAAAAAAAAACTTAAAGGTCCCTTTACAGAGGCCTAGCAGTCAGTTAAACACATGAAGTCTTGAATTAGTGTGCATGAAAAATTTATGTACAATTTACTGATGTTTTTATAGATGCTAAATATAATCTTGTTACACTTTGCTTAACAGTAAAGAACATTGTCTTAATGTATTTACATACTCTGATGTTAAAAACTGTGAATAGTTAATGCAGTAAATTAGGCCATTACATGTACAATGTACATTTATAAAGGATCGTTTGCACTGTCACTGTTTGTTGTTTTCTTTTTGTTATTGTTTCTCAGCTTTCCAAATGTTGGAAAATCAAGTTTCATGAATAAGGTAAGTATTTTTTTATATTAACATGGAAAAAATTCATTCAATTACAGTATACTGTAAAATGGAGCTTAGAGAAAAGTGCTTTGGTGACAGAGTAGCTTTCAAGGAGACAGTGGCTGAAAAATGAATGTTACAGTGTAAGCAACATACCAACATTGTATAGCAGTTTATTGTTTGAGGGAATCAGACAGGTAATCACTTTAGGCAAGGGTTGTTGCCCTTCACCAGTGACACATTATTTTGTATCTTAAGTATTGTACATGTAAACTGTACATGTATGCAAGTACTGGAAAATCCCACATTAAAGCCTACCCAGTTAATTTTAAGCCCTTCTATTTGCTAACAAAGATATTATTTGGATATACATGTATGTTTGTTTGAAGTCATCATAAGCACCCTAAATATCTGGGAAGAGAATTACAATGTAAACCTTGGACATTGCCATGGTCACCATTTTTTCAATGACTTTGCTATATAGTCATAGTATTGCTCTGGCTACAACCCTGAAGCGAATGTGTAAAACAATGTTTCAGAACCTCCTAATTTCAAAACTAGCCCTCCGCTCCCTAAATTAATGTCAGAACCACAAATTATTATTTGTAAAATATTAAATGTACTGTATTTTATTCTGTAAGGTGACAAGAGCAGATGTCGAAGTCCAACCATATGCTTTCACAACCAAGTCTCTGTTTGTTGGTCACATGGACTACAAAATACCTCAGATGGCAGGTCAGCTCAACTTCACAAATTGATGCCAGCTATTTTTACATGCCCTCATACTGATAATACACTGCATCTGTGAATTTCATTAAAATGTCGTTTTTTCATACCTAAAAAAAGGTTTTTGTGTTCTTGGCAGGTGGTGGACACTCCAGGAATCCTTGATCATTCACTAGAAGAACGAAATACCATAGAAATGCAGGTTAGAACATACATGTGGTATAAACTGCATCTCTTTGCACAATGCCCTATGCTTGTTGATCGTAATGTACAATTCAAATACAGTAGCTCTAGTTGAGTGTCATTGTGGAGGTGTCCAGATCCAGATTTAAGAATTATAGAGATTTTATGAGCTGTTCTCCCTGGGAACAATTAAACTGGGGCAAAATGTTAGGAGAGATCTGACTGGCTGCTGTTGTATGTGTTGCAATTATTTTTTGGTCTCAGTTAATTTTATAATTTTACTAGTTAGTTTTTGTTCTTACTAACTAGGTGATTTTTCCACTTTTTTTTTGGGGTGGGGGGGGGGGGGGGGGGGGGGGGGGGTGGTGGTGGGGGGTGTTTCTCAAAAAGAATAACATGCTCACTACCAGCCCTAACCCTGGACTCTGAAGTCCATCTTCATCTCCAATATGCCACACAAGCAATTGTTGCAAATTTTTCTCGTATTTGTTGGTCTTATAAGTTATTGGTCCCAGACTCACCCTTTCCCTTTGACACAAATTAACCTGGTTTCAAAAATTTCAACCCAGTTTGAAAATTATGAACCAGTTAAAAATAAAATCACCTAGTTAGAAAAAACTATCTAGTTAAAAATGAAATCACCTAGTAAGAAAAAAACTGACTAGTCAAATTATAAAATTAACTGAAACCAAAAATTAACTGCAACACATACATTGTGTGTTTTGAACAAGATACAGTTATAAGTCACATTGCTCCTCTGTAGCTTACATTTTCACTTTTAATACTCTATTAAGTTCTTCTGCGTTGGTGCCATTAATTTCGTTAAATTACAGTACAGACTGTACATGTAGCTATATTGGTGTTTAAATTCGATTATGGAACTGTTAAGAAAATTTAAAATCCGCAGGCCATCACAGCTCTTGCACACCTCCGAGCAGCCATTCTTTACATCATGGATATTTCTGAGCAGTGTGGACACACACTCAAGGAACAGATTGAGTTGTTTAATGGCATCAAACCTCTCTTTGCTAACAAACCACTGCTTGTGGTGATGAACAAAGTAGATGTTATAAGACCTGAGGAACTGTCTGAAGAAAAGCAAGAGCTACTCAAAGCTTTTGATCAAGATGGTAAGTTTAAGATTGATTCTCACTGTATAGAGGTCTGTATATTAAATTCATTTATTCTGAGAATAAATTAATACCAAGGCATAGATTAAGTCTGCATACAAGCCAAATGGGCCATGCACTTTACTTTCTTAGTCACTCTAGGCCACTATCTGTGGCGTATAGCCTGCGTAGCTGGCGGGATGCATGAGCGCACTTCGCAACCAAAACAAATGCACTCGCGAAGCGAAATCCCGCCAGCTACGCAGGCTACGTGGCGTTAAAGTGACTTGAAAGTATTCCCCCCCCCCCCACACCCTATCTCTGGATGGGATGCTAGTCCATTACAAGATTACCCCCAGCATTAAATTTGCCGGTACCCATTTATACCCTGGGTGGAGAGAGGCTCTGTGAGAGTTAAGTGTCTTGCCCAAGATCATAACACACGTCCCTGGCCAGCGGCTCAGAGCCGGCAAGCTCGATCTGGAATTGAGTGCACTAACTATGAGGTCAGCACACCTAATCCCTAATTGCAAGACATATTACAAATAAAGTGATGGTCAATTTAATTGTAAAATGTACAGTTAGGAGTAAACACTCCTTCCGATGAGCACAGTCAGTGAAGAAGGCGTGATGACTGTCCAAGACTGAAGCCTGTGATCAGCTTTTGGCTCAAAGAGTTGAAGTTAAAATGAAGAGCAAGAAAAGCCCAAGGACGTCATGAACACGACTTCATGTTGCTATGCCAACACTGCGAGACCAGAAAGAGAGACCGCCTTGCATAACCCAGGTACTGTTGAATAAAATGTAAACTGAACTTACTAGGAGACAGGCTGAGGTTGCAGCCGTGGAGGAGGATCAATGGCCCCATTCTCCACGGGGAGAGAAGGGATCAATGATGATGGATGAACAAAATTAATACAGTGAATCTGCATCACTGTTAAGTAATACGTCATATTTAACTTTATCAATCATTCAGATACTCGAGTTACCTTACCTAAGTGTTTTTCTTAATAATAAATCGTTGCTTTCTGCAGCGACCTGCATGTACAGTAATACTAGATCTTGTTTCTGTTCCCAATTTTTAACACTCCCTTTAAAAATCTCAACCATGAGGTACATTAATCTGTGTTTTATTAAACACAGGCTGTGTTTGAGACAAAGCGACAAGCCATGTCCGTGGAAGGAAGCCGAGCCCAAGAGGAAACTGGCCAAGGATCTTGAAAATGGAACTTGGAGAAGATTACTACATGGACCTGAGACAACACTGGGATTTGACAAAAGATGACGAAAAGCAAGGACATTATACCGGAGATCTATCTCGGGAAGAAACGTGGCTGATTTTATTGATCCAGACATCATTGAAGGTGGGTCGTCTTTGGGAATTGCTGTTTTTCAAAATAATTATAATCTCCATTGTCAGTGATGTGGATAAAAGATATGTTTATTTTATCACATACGGGGCAAAATTACTGAATGCTGATTGGCTGAGACAGAGGGCATTTTTCTTAATCAGGGCACCTTTTCTTAATCAAGAGGGCATGATTACTTGATGCTGATTGGCTGAGCATGCCTGCATTGAGTTGGTTTCCCGCTTCAAACGGATTTTGAAAAAGAAATTTCAGAAACGCATCGGTTTATTTTCATCTTAACGTGAAAGAGAATCAACATGCAACAAAGCGCAGTCTTTTGGTGGAAAAGCAAAAGGATTTTTTCCGACTAAAAATGCATTGATTCGCAGCCTGGAAAAACGTTTGAGTGGAGACGGCTGGTGTTGCACGAAGCATAGAATTACAGAACTTCCATGGCCGCCAAACTGAAAGTTAATTTCTTCGTTTTGCTTTTTGGTCACCTTTTTACTATTACAGCTCACTTTATCAGCGTAAAAACAGCGTAAATTTGTTGGTACGTGAAGTTTTCACAGCGGAAAGGACAGTTTTGGATTCAAGAAGTCATTAGAGCTCGTTCGGAAACTTGTTTACGTCTCTCATCCGATCGGAAGAAACCACAGGTAGTTCGTGTTTTTCATCTGGATGTTCAGCTCAACTCACCACAGAAAAAAAAAACTGACTCACATTTTGCCAATTTGGCAAGTGCGGATCGAACTGAGTGTGTGATTTCTTTCGTGGCAATTACTACAGTATTGGACCGGTATTTCCAAGCGCCGAAGCTGCATCTCTTATCTTGGCACAGGTTTCTTTCTTCTTCTTTACTTTATTTAGTGCTTTCTGCCTCAAGTTTAAACTTTAATTCTTGCCTCATTTCCTCAGGCTAGGCAAACTTTTCATGTGGGCTTAGTAACTGACGCCTGCTTGTCTGGAAGAGAAAAGTCACTCGTTTTCAGTATTCAATGTTAACTTGCGCAATATAAATGTAAATTATTTATTATTGTTTTTGACGCTTCTAGCTGCTTTTTACACTCTCAAGCGTTCTTTTAGTCGAGAAATAATGTTCAATTAAGACTAGTCTTGAAAATGGTCTTTTATGGAAATGGAGATCTTTTACCAGATACAAGTACCACGCAGACAATGTTGGGGTGAACCCTTTGATCACAGTCGATATCTGACAGAAATTTCTCTGTTAATTTAATTTCCAATAAAGTCATTTTTGACCATCTTTTAATGTCTTAATACCCTAGGTACCCTTGTACTCTACATACTCTCGATACCCTTAATACCCTAGGTACCCTTGATACCCTAGGTACTCTACATACTCTCGATACCCTTGGTACCCTTGATACCCTAGGTACTCTACATACTCTCAATACCCTTGATACCCTCGATACCCTCGATACCCTAGGTACCCTGATACCCTAGGTACTCTACATAACCCTTGATACCCTTGATACCCTAGGTACCCTTGATACCATAGGTACTCTACATACTCTCGATACCTGGATACCCTCGATACCCTAGGTACCCTTGATACCCTAGGTACTCTACATACTCTCGATACCCTTGATACCCTCGATACCCTCGATACCTAGGGACCCTTGATACCCTAGGTACTCTCGATACCCTTGATACCCTAGGTACTCTACATACTCTCGATACCCTTGATACCCTCGAGCCCTCGATACCCTAGGTACCCTTGATACCCTAGGTATACTTCCTCGATACCCTCGATACCCTAGGTACCCTTGATACCCTAGGTACTCTTGATACCCTAGGTATTCTACATACTCTCGATACCCTTAATACCCTAGGTACCCTTTCTACTCTACATACTCTCGATACCCTTGATACCCTAGGTATTCTACATACTCTCGATACCCTTGATACCCTAGGTATTCTACATACTCTCGATACCCTTAATACCCTAGGTACCCTTCTACTCTACATACTCTCGATACCCTTGATACCCTAGGTATTCTACATACTCCGATACCCTTGATACCCTTGATACCCTAGGTATTCTACATACTCTAGATACCCTCGATACCCTTGATACCCTTGATACCCTAGGTACTCTACATACTCTAGATACCCTCGATACCCTTGATACCCTAGGTACCCTTGATACCCTAGGTACTCTAGATACTCTCGATACCCTTGATACCCTTGATACCCTCGATACCTAGGTACCCTTGATACCCTAGGTACTCTACATACTCTCGATACCCTTGATACCCTAGAGTACCCTAGGTACTCTAGATACTGTCAGTACCTATACCCTCGATACCCTAGTACCCTGATACCCTTGATACCCTAGGTACCCTTGATACCCTAGGTACTCTACATACTCTCGATACCCTTGATACCTCGATACCCTAGGTACCCTTGATACCCTAGGTACTCTACATACTCTGATACCCTCGATACCCTTGATACTCTAGGTTACCCTTGATACCCTAGGTACTCTACATACTCTCGATACCCTCGATACCCTTGATACCCTAGGTACCCTGATACCCTAGGTACTCTACATACTCTCGATACCCTCGATACCCTCGATACCCTTGATACCCTAGGTACCCTTGATACCCTAGGTACTCTACATACTCTCGATACCCTCGATACCCTTGATACCCTAGGTACCCTTGATACCCTAGGTACTCTACATACTCTAGATACCCTTGATAGGCCTCGATGCTAAGGAGACTCTTATGACCTGGATACTCTGGATACTCTAGATACCCTTGTTACACCCTGATACCCTAGCACTTAAGCTACTGCAGATACTCTAGACACTCTAGATACTACTAATACCCTCCATACCCTCAATCTAAGTACTCTAGACACCTGGATACTCTAGCTACTCTTGATGCTCTATCTTAGTGTCTGTTTTCCTTCTTTAACATCTTCTCTTTTTCTATTACTCCCACTCTTCCTCTCCATCTGTTGTTTTGCTTCTATTTTCTTGTGTTTTAGAAGTATTTCTATCAAACTCTTTCTCCGTTGAGCTATTTTTCTCTCTCTCTCATTCCCTCCAGGTCCTTATTTCCCTTTCTTGTTTTTTTTCTCTTTATGTGTATGTCTGTTTTTTTCTCTCTATCTGCCTCTCTACCTGTCTTGGTCTTAATGTAATTACTAATATTTTTCTTCTTTATATACGTTTAACAAAAAAGGAAAGGGCTGAAATTAAAATAAATCTACATAACACCTATCAACCAATCACAACGCTTCTTACGAGAGCTGCTACATGGCCGTTAAATAATGCAACCGGCAAAACCTGTTTACGCGGACGGCAAAGACCTTGAACCTTTGCACAAATTTGCCCTTTATGTGATAAACAAGTAATCGCAAGTGCTCTCGGGCAATTAAGGATTAATTTCACTTGTATTTTCAAAGTTTTCCAATTGCCCTCGTCGCTTCGCGACTCGGGCAATTTTCTGAAAACTTTGAAAATACTCGTGAAATTAATCGTTAATTGCCCTCGGCCCCATGCGATACATATACAAACTAGCGTGGACTGCCAGTATTGGGAACTGCTTGTGGTGTGTTTGGGTTTTTTCTGGTAATTTTGTTGAGGGACAAACCCGGCTAGTGGCAGTGTGATTGGTTGAAGATACGAGACTAACACAGCTACTTAGCCACGCATGTCATATTTTGCTTGTGTTTAGGAGAGATCTGACTTAACTTTTGCTCTTTGCAGAAACTGGAAGAGCTGGAGAAAGAAGAGGAGCTACGTGAAGCAGCAGGGCTTTACGACTCCGAGCCGGGTGAGTGACACAGATTGTGTGATTGGACATGAGTCCTGTGAATAATCGTTAGTGTAAGCTTGCACCATGCTTGTTAATACATGTAAGACAATTCTTGTTCTCTTCGGCTGTTGTACATGTAAGTAAACGATTATTGTCACCTTGTGTTTTTATTATGTTCAGTGCTTGCCTTGTAACACTTTCTAGGAAGAATTAGACTCTGAAGAGGAGGACATCAGAAATAAGGCCGAGCAGTAAGTTCCCAAGGATTATTGTTATTGTGAATGTAGTTTATAGTAGGAATGACATTTGGATCAAACCCTATCGGAAAATCTTTTACCGTGAGTGTTGTTTGAGCGCGCTCAGTTAGACTGATCGACCAAATAAAATTGGGTCTTCGAGGATGATGTAAAAAGCTAAGCTAATTATTAAATTGCATTGTGTATAGCTGTATGTAAATACTTGAAACTGAGGACTAAACCTGAACGAAAAGAAGTCCACAGCAAGCAAGGAGTGCTGCGGCTAGATAAGACCGAGGTAGATTGAAAACGGCGAACTTGAAGATTGAGGATTAACCTTCCAAATATTTGACATTGATTGTTTTAATTAAGCGTGTTTTGAAAATTGTCCTTTGAAACTTGTTTTCGTCAGAATCCGGGAAAAGAAGCAGCTTGTTGTGAAGGCGCATCGCGAGATGAAACCAAGAAACAACAAGGCCAAGCTACCGCGTTCTACGTTTCTGAAGGCAAGTTAATTGCTTATTTCCTGTTGGCAGCCAGGGCGGGGTCGTTCGAAGATGAAGCTAACCCAGGATTAGCGAGATTTTTTATTTCGGTTTTTAACTTGTCGGTCGGTGAGGTTTTCAGTCTATATTGTTTGGCTTTAGGTTTTGAGTCTGAATAATCTCAAACTACACAGAACATAAGCAGTAAAAAAGATTTTTAAATGTGAAGAAAATTTTAAACTTTGGGTAACTTTTAACACTTAGCGTTAATCGGTTTTCGGAAAACCCGTGAGAATAGAGTATAGTGTAGTAGCATATGATCAGGTGGGCATGTTCTAGCTCTTTTTACGGTTAGTTTTTCTCATTTTGCATTACAATGTAATCCGACGTGGATGCGAGATAATTTCGGGCTGAAGCTACCAAAATAACCCGAAATATTGCCTCGCATACATGCTAGATTTTATTGCTAATGCAAATGAGCAAAGTTAACGTGCTAAGAGGGCTTTTGAGCAACGCTCGCTTTTCCACACTCTGCCCATGCTCCTTTGTGAAAATGCGCAGTTGTTTCGCAGAGGAATGAAATTGAAACTATCTTTTCCACTGAAAGGCTTTCAAATGCTGTCAGTTCAAATGTTGCACACTCTTGCTGTCTCATGCTGTTTGTTGAATACAGAATTTGTAACTTGGCGAGATTTCTCACCAGTACTACATTGTAAACACGCAGATAGAACGCTCCTTACAATGAGCGACAAAAAGTAGTTGATACACTCTTAGGAAATGATGCTTTTCGATACTTCAGCATTTGTTCTATTTCATTTGCATCTAGCGTTAATTCGCTGATACCCCAGGACCCCCAATTCCATGTTATGTAGCGCTGTGGTCTGCGCAGTCGAAGAAATAGAAAAAACAACATTGTTTTGGGTGGGGAGGTGTTGAGGGGGGGGGGGGGGTGGGGAATGTGAACACGACGCCCCAACATCGAAGTTTACTGCCGACTGTCTCAACTCTTTTGTCGCCCATTGTAGATGTAAGTACTGTAGTTGTTTAAACTGATAAAGTTTTCTCAAATGTTAGGCTCAAGCCGCGCGCAGCCGAAGAAACGAGACAGAAGATTTGGGAGAAGAAATGGAGGGCATTGAAGAGGTCTGTATTATCCCACTTACTTCGTTGTTTGTTTGTTTGTTCACTGTTTTTGTTGTTGTTCTGTGTGATAATCTTATAAGAATTAAACATCACGATTTTCTTGACTGGCTTATTTTCAGGGTGACGGAGAAGCGAAAAGAGCTCGTTCCCAGACTCCAATGAGCCGGAAGAGAACGAGAGCAACAAGCAGTGTCGCGCGCAGCTTGTCGCGGCCACCACGTGACCAGTCGGGCATAGGCTCTCCCGAGGTAAGTGCATTGGAAAACAGCTTGCTTATTTTTTGACTCGGTTCTTTTGTTCAATTTTGCCATAAATCTTCGGTACAGCATGTTGCAATGTCGCAGTAAAGCTAAGACGAAGATATCAAATGAATTTTAGTAGAGAGGGCTAACCCGTAATAAATTTCTTGAGGACTTTTGGAACACGTAACATCAAAACTTGAAAAATTGGCCAATTTTTTCAAGTTTCAATCAATTTCCATCCATGCCATCCGTAGCGACAGGCGACAGGAAACAGTTTCAGTACCTTCAAACAGTCTTCAGAAACAAAACTAGATCATTAGTTTTGGAATTCAATTGATGCGAAGACACCTTCTAGCTTTTTATAAAGTTGCCAAATAGCGTGACATTGCCCCTTTAAGGTGGTGTGGAGAATGGTTTCGCCTCTTCCAGGCGTTTATTTAGTTGGGGCTGTTTCCGCGCTGCGCCCTGACTAGCTGAACGTCTGCAAGAGCTTAAGATTGGTTATTCTGGCTAGCTGCCGCTCTGTGTGTGTTGGTGTTGATTATGTAAAGTAGCTAGACATTTTTGTTGCACGAAGCAGTACAACTGTTTTCTAGTCTTTTGCTCAATAAAATAAATTACAACCCTAGCTGGTGTCCATTCGGGTGCTCCGTCATTGTCGAATTGGACGCCGGAGTGTCACGTGGTATTTGTTGTGAACATTCATAATTTTAAGAAGGTTCATTTCTGTTATTTGTTCGTTTCTCAGAAAAAGAAGAAGGCGAAGAAACTGTCCAAGGTTGTTCAGAGAGGCATCAACCGCATGGGTAAAGCGGGTAAGTTGACTGTATTGTAATTGCTATTGTCTGCGCTCATCTGACAATCGTGTCCATATCGAGAGTTCATATGCTATGATGGCAGGAAAAGAATGACATTGAATTTGTTGTTGTCATGATCAGGGGAATTGTTGCCAGTAAACACGAAAATTGTCGCCGATGGGTGTTTTGTATCAAATTTGTCCATTTTTGCGCCAGTTGTCTAAAAAAAAGGGTTTTCGGACAATCTTTGGGGGGGGGGGGGGGGGGTGGGAGATGTGTCTTAAGAACGATAGTCGCTTTTCAATAGACAAGTGCTTTTCACGCATTCTGATTGGTAAAATCGGAGATGGTTAGCAAAGTACTTTTTACCTCCGAGCAGCCAAAGAGAGACAAAATCGCTTCGGTTCGAAGAGGAAATATCCTTCCGCTAGTCATTCCGCTCACCGCAGTGTCGGTGAAAGTGGTGGATATTTAGCCCAGAATTGTGACAAATATTTTTTGTTAGTTTTGCCCTTTTATAATGACTTGCAGCGTTATTTCTTTCGAAACACCTTGGTTGCGTTTTGGCATCCTGGCGTTAGAGGAGGAACTTAGATAAATCCTTCAGCAAGTTCCGGGAAATTATATTGAAATTGCATTGACTTTCATCATTGTATGTTTAATTTCACAGGAGAAGCAGACAGAAAGATCGCCACGAAAATGCCCAAACACATGTTTGCCGGTAAACGGAAGATGAACAAAATCCAGAGAAGATAACCGTAAATAGCACCTGCTCACATGGCATACTTACACCATGTTCTTGTGACACATTTTACGGAAAATAAATTTTGTGGTTCAGGCAAAGTTGTTGATCTGGTGCTTGGGTGGAAATATTTGAACAGCCTCCCTCCCCTCCCCCGCCCCCCTCCCCCCTTCCCCGCCCCCCTCCCCCCTCCCCCTTCCCCCTCCCCCTCCCCCTTCCATGCGGCGCGTTTGGTAATAATAGGGTTACAACATTTTTAAGCCTCGGCCAATCGGTCGCAATGTATCAACCCAGCATATCGCAACATTGTTGGCCCAGCATTTGCAAGCCCCGGCCAAGCGATCGCAACATTTCAGCACAGCATATCGCAACAGTGTTGGAATATGTTACGATCGTTTGGCCGGGACTTTAGGGAGCTCAAGAAACCACGACGGTAACAGCAACGGTAACGACAACGGTATCAGCCACAGTAACAGTAACGCTTACGGTAATGCACTTGTCAGTGGAAACGGCAGTGACAACGGTATGGTTCATGTCACCAAACAGTCTCGCTCGCCATTGAGAAAGTGAGCCACGACTAATTTTTTCAGTATTTCCTTTTGGAGTTGATCGCAAGTTCTTAGGCAGTCGTAGTCCGGGGTCGTAGTACTCAGATCAAGATAATTGCGCTATTCCAAAGTAAAATAAAATAAAACCATTTCTTACTGGGCTTCGTCTCCTCCTCCGCCGTTGTCCCTGCTTGAGAACCCTATTAATCACAACTCGGGGAAAGCATTCCGCTACAGTTTGCTAAATCGCGCATGTGAATTCGAGTGGAACTTAAGATCGATCGTTTGAAGAACACTTCTCCAATATTTCTAGAGATATTCGTCATTCAGTATTTTACCATTTTAGTTGCACAGTTTACTACGTCATCACTTTCCTAATTTGCATAATACAAAAACGTTAATTTCTCTAGTGCGAAAAAATATACTCCAAAAAGGAAAACGTCATTGTTCTGTATTTGGTAAAGGCTTTCAAATAAGCAGCAATTATTTTTCATTTCATAGGCACTTGAAAGATTTCCACTGAATTCTGCATGAATGAGTAAACAACGAATCCTTGATTACCTGTTATTCTGAGTTAGGGTCATATTGGAAGATTTGAGAGGAAGCTAGAGAAGACAAAAACGTATCAAACTCAATTTTAAAACAACCATTCCATTATTGGCATTTCGTTGTCTACGAAGAGCTACGCTGAAAGCAAACTACGGTAATAAAAGCATTACATTTCTGGCGCGGATCCAGGCTTTTAGAAGAGGGGGTTCGATGGCATCCTCCCCGGAAAACTTTGAAATTTCCGCCATTCTGAGGCAAAGTCAGCGTGTTTTAATATCTC